>CAKNYM010052194.1:241577-270265 GCA_932195095.1 Andricus curvator | reverse complement strand
TGTAATTAACTGTTCAATTAATTTTTCCAAATAAACTAATTGCTACAAAATTTTTTTGGAATAGTACAATTTTAAATTATAGAAATTGAAATTTATTTAATTTTCAAGATTTATATTCTAAAGGTATGTCATTTTGAATATTTGTTCAAATATTTAGTTAAATTTTGAAGATTTACAATGAAAAGTTTTTGAATTTCAAAGATATGCAATTTAAAAGTCTTCAATTTTGAAGATTTACAATTGAAAACTCTTTAATTTTAAAAGATGTATAAAAAGCAATTCTTAAATTTTGATGACTTTAAAGATCAGAAGTCAGGAATTTTGAATTTTGAATCTAAAGCATCAATTGTATTATTTATAATTATAATTAAACAATAGATACTATTTTTAACATCAATTGAAGCTGACTCTAATCCGCTACTAAGCTCCGATAACTAGTGCGAATCTAGGGAAAATTCATGATTTTGAGGTTGAATTTGGCTCATTTCGAGAGTTTTATTTTGTATCAGAGATTAGTAAAAAAATGTCAAAAAAATCTATTTTCTTAATTGCACACGAGAAGAATAAGTATGAACATAAGTACTCAAAAAAGTATATTTTAGTTTTTAGGCTTTTTTGCTCCTCGAATCAAAATTGGTAAAATCTAACTAACTACTAGAGAAATTTTTTAGTTTCGATTAGCGAAAAGTGAGACAATAGAGATCGATAGCAAATTACTAATTAGAGTAATCGTGATATTTCCGAATTCAATAATGGAAAACTAATTGCTCGGTAAGAGGAAAATGACTCAGAACTGTATATAATAATATAAAAAAAGTTATGAACATGTAAAATGTGAAAAACGATTGAACGCGATCTGGTTGTTAAGAAAAATGTGAAAAAATAGGTATTTTTTACAACTTTCAAAATATAATGGATCAATATGGATCAATGTATTATTTAATTATATGTATGCTGGATCCTCATGCGCTACTATTCAACAGAGTTCAGTTTCCGATTTTGGAAATTTTCTTCTGATTCTGTATTTTCCTTATTTCAATATAAAATTACAGTTGTTTAGCAAACTTTACAAAAATCATTGTCCAAGAAAAAGCATTAGCTTCAGTGAATATGAAATTCGGCAACCAAAGATTAGCAGAAAATTGATAATTCGATTAGTTGATATGTTTGCTAATTCGGTAGTGGAAAGCAACTCATTGCTTGATGCAAATAAATAAATGCAGGATCCTCATGCACTATTTTTCAACAGAATTCTGTTTTCTATGTTCAAAATTTGTTTATAGTTGTATATTTTTCTAGTTTTTCATAGAAAATTTCAAAAGAAAATTCTAATCATGTGCAAAAGCGTGGCTTCATAAAAAATATATTATTTAAAAGGCTGTGAATGAGTAATGGCTTGTCGTACGAGAAAATTTCGTGAGAGTAAAAAGTTTTACCTTGTCTCGAAGAATAATACAACAATTTCAATGAAAATAAATTCTGGCCTTTGAGAGTTTTTATTAAGAATGGTTTTTATAAACAATGAAGCAAAACATTTTAGAAAGAATAAACAATGTTATCAATTGTAGGTATAAGTTTTGCAGCAACTTTAGGAAAAATTGTGACACTGGTTTGCATGGTGGATTTCTCATCAATATTAATCAATTTATTTCAAAATTAATAGGCGTTGTATATTAAAATAGTGGAATTTATATAACATTCAATATACTCATGTACTTTCAATTGATTTTACATATGTGTGACATCTCTAATTACTGGGAATCTTTCAAATTTTCTAAATCATTAGAAATCCCTTGAAACCTTATTTAAAATGGAAATAATTGTTGTATATTTGATGCATTGAGTAAAAAATATGAAATATTATATCGGAAGGGGGGAGGGGAGATGTCATTAGTAGATGCTCCCTAAGTATATTAAATATACATCCAAATTTTTTTAAATTTATATATATATATATATATATATATATTATATTATTGCACTTACCAACGGAATCAAGCAGGAAAACCGCAATAGTAAGTAGCAAAGTTCCCGTAACAATCTTCATTGTTGCTATCGAAGGGTTCAATTCGTAAGAATAACTGCGAAATTGTTCACAAAATCACAGCTATTTATACTGACGATTTCTAAGCTGTAGCAGAAACATGGACACGATTATAAAAATTTACCTAATCCTGATGATAGACGCAATCAAATAAAGTTCAAACAAAAGCAAGTTCTTATCATTTTATAGAGGACGTGCTAGGATTATTTGCTATGTACTTGTATGACCATTATCATGTTTTATTCGTATCCACGTTGAAAGTAAGATAACTGGCAAAATCTGAAAAAATATGTATTAAAATTTATCTTCATTGATCGAAGCAAATCTTAATTTTGCAAGACACAAAAATTATGTTTCGAAGAAACAAAAATTGGATGCACTTTGTATCAAAGATATAATACCTGTCATTAAATTTAATAAATTTTTTGCAAAATATCAGTAAAAATGTTGAGATTAAACAACCAATTAATCAAAGTACACAAATATTTTTTCACATTATTTTAGTAAATAGCAGATATTGAGTTTTTGTTTAGAAACAACGAAAGATTGGAAAAAATGCTAAGAAAAAAAAAAATATTTATGGAAATAGCTTTTCATCTTCTGATCGCTTTTTGAATTTAAAAATTAAAAGTTTTGCCAAGTCGTATTTTACATTACATTACACGTCTTTTAACATTTTTAAAAACTATCATTCTTGCAAGTTTATGAGTATTAGAAATTTAAGGGTTTTTTTTTTAAATATTCAATTTTTCAAACCATTATATATTTTATCTAATTTGAATATTTAAGTTTTCTCTCCTCTTAAACTCTTATAAACAACAGATTTGAGAAAATGTTCAGCAAAAGAGTTTCCTAATTTACAAATTTATTAAAAGCTTTCTTGATCAAGTGGAATTGAATAGAAAACCACAATTTCTTTATTGTATCCAATATTTTTCAAAAATTCGGGCTCATATAAAAACAATATTCGATAAGTTTTATGCAGACCACATCATTTTTGTAACAATGAACATTTTTTTTTATGGGAAAAGTTTTTTCCTAACATTTCTTCGAATCTGTCGTTGTTTCTAAAAAACTATGAACGTACGAGGAAAAATTTGTATATTTTCTTTGAACAACCCTACAATTTCGAATACTCATTGCCTTGCGAAAATGAAATTTTTCTCAAAACAGTAAAATAAGTGTCGTCTCATTACTTTTCATTCAAAATGGTTTCGGTAAAACTGATAATAATTTCTTCTATTAGGTAAAAAAATATATATTGTAAATTTATAATCTCGATTTAAAAAAATTAGTCAAAGTAGTACACGTTTTCATATAATTTTTTTTCTCGTGATTTCCGAAGCTATGTAGGATACGTGAAACTTTTATTTGCGAAAGTAATAATTTATCAAGATTGCGATTTGCGAAATAAAACTTTATCAATCTTATGTACAAGGTGTGAAGAAAACAGATGAAACACTTACAAAATGATATTTCACTGAACACAATCTTGCCGGTTTATTACTGTTGTTAATAAAAAAGCCACGTACATCTCTAAAGTTTTCGGAATAACCAAATTAAGAAAAATTTTATATGAAAGCATGTATTAAGTTCAGGATGCCGCGTGATCCACTCGTCTTTCTATGTACACAATTAGACGTCATAATGATAAACAATGAATAATAGCGGTTTCAGTTGCTGCGTGAAATTAATTTTTTCACTGATACCAAGGGTTCTAGAAATTATTACACTTTTACAAAATCTTATTTTACTAAAAACAAACTTACTTGTTTGATCCGCATATTGCACATCAGAATGATTCGATTGAAATTTCAGAACTGAGCTTTCGAAGAAATTTCCATTATTTTTTCAAACGAAGAATCATTAGTTTTTGACGACTACTTAAACAAATTGAATAAATGGAAATCAAATCTAAGGAGCCATAGATAAATATAGGCCCAGATGAGAAGGCAGTCCTAATGCTCATGCTCAGACGCAATCCTTTAGTATTCCACAGACTAGTTTGCAACTTTACCATTCTTTCAACGCTTTCAAGTTCATTCAGAATGAGATAAAATCAGCTAATCAACAATTTGAGAATATTTGCCGCTGGTTCAGAAGAGGTTTAAATTATTTGTTATTTGTTATGAACAAATAAAAAGTGCAAACTACTCTTCTCAGAAGTGATGTTGATTTTTCTCAGTATGATTGTTTTCTTACTATTATGGCTCGTCATTGTTTATTATTGATTGTTCATACAAAGTGGTCCAGAAATATCATTTGCTGAACCAATTTTCATCCGAATATGTGCAAAGAAATTCTTATAATGCTTAGACTCGGCCTTGATTTTGTAAATTGAAGTAAATTTCGATTACTAACTTGTTTTCCAGTTTTTCAACTTATTCTGAAGCCAAAACCCTGAGGAAATCATTTTTATTTTTTGTTGTGCTGGCTACTAATTATTGCTGATTTACATTATAGTGAGAATTTCACAATATCTTAATGATCTATTTTTCATGAATCTGGTACCGTAGATCAACGTTAAGCAATTAAGAGGTTGGATGCAATAAAAGCCTACTTGTATTTTTGGAAGTCACTTGTTTTTTTATTGTTCTTCATGAAGTTAAATGCAGAAAAAAATAAAAAAAGTGACTTTTAATAATACAAGTAGGCTGTTATTGTGCCCAACCGCTCAATTGTGTTTCGACTTCACTCAGATACAAAGTTGTCTTGAAACAAAAGCATCGGTTGTCTTGCCTGTTTTATTTTGAACCAACTCAACATCTTCTTTACACAATCAGACTTATTAGGTTGCAATATTAGATGCGGTTTGTCGCAAATGGATAATGTTTGATGCAAAAAGATTGTTTTTGATACAAATAAAATTCTTCTTAGCCTCCAATTATATAAGAGGAAATTTCCTTTGTGTCAACAAAACTCTTTTGACACAACGGGAAATTTCTCTGAGTCTTATTTATTCTCTGCAAAGTATTCCGGTAGTGATTTTGTAACGCACGGTCTCTCGTTCTTTTGGACGTTATTTTGTTTGAAAATATATAATCCAAAATAAAAATCACAAATAAAATTGATGATTAGTAATGTCAACGAAAATACCTTGGGGTAATTTTCGTGCTAATCCTTTTGGCAAGGAAAAGCATTGTAAAATACCAGACTCAGGACTTCTGTCAGCATGAAAGAAGAATCTGTTGAAGTGTAAGAAATTTTTTATGGCGGTGAAGCTGATGACAATAGTGTAGAAAATGTAATCAGCGATGATCTAGAATTTCTATCGGTTCCGATAGAATTTAGTTGTTGTTAAGATCATAATCACACAGCAGGTCTAGAAACTCTTCAACAAATTAAAGAAAAATTTAAGGTAAGTACTGATGGTGATGAAAAAAGAACATTATTCACACTTAATCCTAAATTTCGCAATCGTAGAAAGGTAATCGAAGGATTTGGTGCAACGGAACGTCAAGCCCGGAAAGCTCACAAATTATTTCAAAAACACGGAGTACTGACTTTGCCTGGACTCAAGCTAGGAAGAAAACTAACACCAGGAATTAAAGTATCAGTGACTGGTGTTTATGATAATGACGAGAACATTCGATTAATGCCTGGGAAGAAGAATTTTGCATTCATGAAAAAGGAAGACGGAACTCGCTAACATGTGCAAAAACGGCTCAATTCGGGCAACCTACCAGAGTTATTTTCATCCAACTGCACATGGAAAACGATCATGAGATGGAATTAAAGGAAATTTAAAGCGACTTGCATCAAGAGCCAGCTTGAAACGTCTAGAATCCTCTCAGGAGTATTAAAAAAAAGAGTAAAAAATTTAAATCGCTGGAATATAAATTTATTTTTTGTTAACGATTCATAATTTTAGTTGAAGATTCATCTCTTTGGTTGAAAATTCTACTATTTTTTTTAAATTTTAAATTCCACTGCATGTTTGAAAGTTAAACTTCTTTGTTAAGAATTATTTTTTTTATTGGTCGAAAATATAACTTATTGTTAAAAATTCTTATTTTTGTTTAGGAAATTAATTTTTAAACTAAAAATTTAACTATTTTTGTTGAAGATTCATCATTTTAGTGGAAAATACATCTCTTTTGGTGAAATTTCATCTTTGAGGTTGAAAATCCTACTATTTGTGGTTCGAAGTTAATTCTTTTTGGTAGAAAAGTATACTATTACATTTTTAATTGAAAACTTTATTATTTTGTCGTGAATTCATTTATCCTGATAGAAATTCTATAATTTGGTTATGAAATCCATTTTTTTGTTTGAAAATTCGTCTTTTTGGCTTGAAAATTCCACTATTTTCTTGAAAATTGATATTTGCGGGTTAAAAATTTAACTTTCGTGGAAAATTCACCTTTTGGCCTTGAAAATCAAAATATTTTGTTCACATTTTTTTCTCCATCTACTGAAGAATCTTTCTTGGTTGAAAATTCAACTCTTTTGAGGAAAATTGATCTCTTTTAGTTACCAGGTTTAAAGTTGGACTCCTTTGTTAAAAATTAATTTTTTTTTACGATGGATTATTATTTTAGTTGAAGATTCATATTTTTGGTTGAAGATTGAAATATTTTGTTGAAAATCAATTTTTTTCAGTCGACAATTCAAATGCATGGTTGAAATTTGAAATCTTTTCTTGAAAATTCATTTTTCTTTTACAGAAAAATCATCTGTTTAACTGAACATCTAACTATTTTGTTTAAAATTCCTTTTTTTCGCTTGAGAAATAATTCTGAAAATTTGGGGTGAAGAATCAAGAATTTTGTTTTGAAAGTCATTATTTTTCGGTGAAAATTGAATGATTTGGATGAAAATTCGTCTTTTCTTACTTGACTGAAGAATCTTTCTTGGTTGAAAATGCAACTACTTGGTTAACAATTAATGTTTTTCGTTCAGAAATTCAACTATTTTGTTAAAAATTCATATTTTTTGGTGAGAAATCCAACTACTTGGTTGAAAGTTGATCTCCTTTTTTGGAAATTCATTTTTTTAGTCGAAAATATAACTGTTTTCTGTGACAATTCAGTTTTTTCGATTGAAAATTCATTTTCTAAACTGAAAATTTGACTATTTTACTTGACGATTCATAATTTTAGTTGAAAATTAATCTTTTTTGTCGAAATTTCATCTCTATGGTGCGGAATCAAACTATTTGTGGTTAAAAGTTAATTTTTTTGGTGGAAAAGCCTACTATTATATTTTTGTTTGAAAATTTTATTATTTCGTGGAAAATTGATTTATTTTGTCAAAAATTTAACTATTATGTTACAAAATCCTTTCTTTTGTTTCATGCCTTTTTGAGCAGAAAATTCCACTATTTTGTAAAAAATTTACCTCTTTGGCTTGAAAATTGATCTATTTTGTTGACATTTTTTTTCTCTTGACTAAAGATTCTTTGTTGGTTGAAAATTCAATTCTTCTTATGAAAATTTGCCCTTTTAGTTTGAAAATTCATAGTTTTGGTAGAAGTTTCATATTGTTAGGTTAAAAATGCAACTGACTTGTTAATTAATAATTAATAATACAATGATTATGTTTTTCCATGAGCATTCATCTTTTTGGGGTGAAAATTCAATTAGTTGATTGAAGTTTAAACTCCTTTTTTGAAAACTCATCTTTTTGGTTGAAAATTCATCTCTTTGGTTGCAAATTTTACTATTTGGCTGAAAGCCCGTTTTTTTTGTTGAAAAATAATTTCTTTGACTGTAAATTGAGCTATTCCAATTTTTTATTAAAAATTCATGATGTTTAGTTGACAATTTAACTATTTGTTTAAAAATTTACCTTTTTTCGATGTCAATTGAACATTTAATAGAAAATTCATTTATGTTGTTGTTAGTTTTTTAGTGGAAAACGTATCTACTTGGTTAAAAATTTCTCTTTTTTGTGAATAAGTTGACTACTACATGGTTAAAAGTTGACCTCCTGCATTAAAATCAATTTCTTTCGTTACTGGTTCGTCATTTTGGTTGGAAATTCATATCATTGATTTAAAATTAAACTATTTTGTAAAAAATTTGTTTTGTTGTTGTTAGAAACAAAAAAATTAAAACAACGAAACTGTTCGGTTGAAAATATAATTATTTAATTGAAAATTAGTCTTTCTTAGTAGACAGTTCCACTACTTGTTTGAAAATTCATGTATTTTGTTGAAAATCAGTGCTTTTGGATTAAAAATTCATCTTTTATGGTAGAAAAGTCATCCGTGATTAAAAGTGTACATCTTTCTTGAAAATTTAACTTTTTTCTCAAAAATTCGTCTTCTTATCTTCTTGGTTAGAAACAATATTTTCTGACTTCATATACAATATATGCAAATGACTTTACACACATGTAAAACAATTTTAATATAAATGTGTATATTAAAATTATTATAAACTTTATTATTTTAATATAAAATGCATATTAATTTTAATATAAACTTTATTATTTTAATATATAATGCATATTGATTTTAAAATGAATTTTTTAATAATAATATGCACATAACATACTGGAAAAATAGTTTGGAACCAATTGAATGTATTCAATTGAATCCTATTCCTCAACATCACGAAAATATATTTTTCGCAGTAGTAATTTTTATTTGAACCAGACATATGTTTTATTGATCTAAAGAAATTAATTTTTTGGCAGTATTTTCTTCATTAAAATAAATATTACGTACATTTAATTAAGTGATTTCTTTGACACAAAATGTCTAGATTCATTGGAATCTGATTAGTCCTTCAAAGAAATACTTATTTCATTCAATGAGATTGATTATTTGAATTCATCAGGATGCATGTAAATCAATTATTTCCCCTTGATTGAATTAAGCCTTTAGGTTTGAATCAAAGAAGTAATTATTCAATTCAAAGAATATTAATTAAGTTAAAAATATATTTATCTAATACAAATAGTTTGTTCATTTATATCAATTCAGCATTTCTTCAGATTAATCAAATATTCTGTTTACATGAATATTTATTTATCAAGTTCAAGGAAATGTTTCATATGGCTAGTAAAATTGAATAATTAATGACAAATGGACATTTATTTAGTGGCTTGAAAGAAAGTTTCTTTTCAATGTTGAATACGAAGGTGAGCACTCTAAACAAATATTTCTTCCAATAAAATATTTCACTATGATCACTAATGCTTCTGTATGTACTTAGAGGTCCCCAAAATAACTTTTGTGTAACCATTAAGGACACTTGGGGTTGAAGTATCACTGAGACTTTGAAAATATTTTTTTCTTATTTTTTATTATTTTAACATCACTCATGTTTTTTTCCAAAAATATCTTTGAGGGTTAAAAGATAAACAAATTAGACTTTTTATTTTTTAACGAGAAATCATCCAGATCAGTAAGTGTCATATTTTTCCCTAAAGCTGTTGCCAAATCTATACTTACCATTAAAAACATTGTTTATTGATCATAAACTCGGTTGCTTCATTTTTATGACAATTGCGATAAAAGAAAATCCTTACTGAAGATATTTAATTTTTTTGAAATATTTTATAAATGCACGCTTCCTTGAGTAATCGAGATTTTATATGGAATATTCCTAAGTACATTTATCCATTGTTATCAATCAACTAGTTGCTTTCCACTATTAAATTAGGAAATATCACGAATAATCTAATTAGTAATATTCTACTAATCTTTGGTGGCTCACTTTTCGCTAATTAAATCTGTTAAATTTTACTTGTAATTAGTAAGAATTCACAAATTTTGATTCAGAGAGAAATCAAAGTATCTTTTGCATGAGAAAAAAATCGGTACAATTGAAAGAACCTATTTTAGGAACATAACTGCATACTTATTCAAGCTGATGCTCATTCAAGGCAAATTATTTTTGTTAAGTTTGCTGAATTATTGCAATTTTCGGTGGAAAATGAGGACAATAAGGAATAAAAGTCCATTGAACCACAGTTATTGAAAAAAAAATTTTCATTTTTCTTAACTTTGTGCAAACAATTAGACGACAGTGCTTTTAAATTAAGGCAGGCTACGTCACGTTTAAAATCTCAGAATATGACCTTCTTATTGTTTCAATAAAGATAAGAATGGGATATTATCGCGCCGTTTTATGCTTTTAACTTTTTTCAAATTATTATATACAGTCCTAAATAATTTTTTTCACCAAGCAATTAGTTTTCCACTATTGAATTAGCAAATGTCTCGTTTACTTGATTTGATAATTTTCTACTAATCTTTCGTGGATCACTTTTCGCTAATTGAATCTATAAGATTTTACTAGTAATTAGTTAAATTTTGCCAAGTTTAATTCAGAGAGCAAAAAGGCCTAAAAACTTAAACGTACGCTAGAAGCTACACAATCGAATTCGAATATTCTCTTCAGGCCATAATTTTGGGCTTTTTGGGGCACCGATACCGATTTTTGCGCTCTTTTCGTTTTCTAAAAAAACTGACTTTTTGGTAGAGCTGCTAGCCGCCAGTAGCTCCACTACAGAAAATTTGGAAAATTGAAAAAATTAACAGAGCCGAAATGTAAGCATATCTGAATTTGGGGCTATTTTTGGGCTCCCCAAAACAAATATGCCGTAGGCCTGAGCTAGTTCTGAGCTCACTAAAAGTAACAAATTAAATTGTCCGAAAAAAACCTATAACACCAACACCTGCCCTTAATTACAAATATAGATATTAAGGAAGACAAAATATATATATATTGTAACCTGCGCGTTACATAATAGCTCCTGAAGACAGGCAAAATGATATTCTTCTGAGTGAACTTCGTGAGAAGTTGCATCACTCAGGAGAATATCTAAAGCGCAGACTCAAACGCCTCCCACTAAAGAAGTAAAAGCAGAAATAGTGGGAAGAAGGCCCTTCGCGAGCTATAAAAACTCTGACGCAACAGAGAACAGGGAGTTGGGGGCTTGCGGGCGAAACGCAAGGACCACTGGAGAGCTGTACTTCGGGAAAGGCTTGAGATCCCTCTTTCTCTTGTCAGTCCCATACTCTCTCTTTCTAATGGTGAGAGCGTTTAGACTCTCTCAACATTCTTTAGAAATTTGGTTCCTTGTGTGAGTTATTCAAGCACTCTCAGCTGTGAGGAGATTTCTGAGGGTTATTTTTCCGGGTATTTAAAAATTTATATGCGCTTTATTTTTAAATGAATTTTACCAAATGAACTACTGACGAGTAGAGCGAGTTTCTCGTACCCTAGTCCAGGAAGTAGCATTTGGCAAAATTAAGATTTCTAGTAAGCACGATTAGAGCCTTAGAAGCAGACTGATTGCTAGTCCTTCTAACCTGGTTCAGAAAGGCTGTAATCGACTTCCCAGAATAAAGCGTCCTTTTCGTGGAACCAACGGTACGTAAAGTCCTTATTGAAAGGAAACTTTACTACTGTAAATCCCTCAGAGATTTCTCTCTCTCTCTTCTCTTTATTCTCGCTTTCTCTATAAAGCAATAGGCCTTAGTGCGTTAGAAGTCGTTACCTCGAAAAGAGGAACTTGTCTCCCATTTAGAAAGGGATTTTATATTCTGAAGGGCAGCGACCCTAATTTTGTGCCAGCGAAGCACCTGTATACAAAGATATTTACGACCCCAGAGGCCAGAGTTTGAGGCTCCATAATCAATGCATATTTCACCAAATCGGTTTATTTGAAATCTTCGAGATTTATGTCAATCGCTAAAAAGTTGAAATTAAGAATTGAAATTTTTGTTTATATGAAGACTTAGACTCTAAAGAGTCTCATTTATGGAAAAATTTATACTCGAATAGTATCTCATGCCAGACAGAGGCAAATCGCATTGTGCATCAAGCCAATTTTAAAGTTGAGAGCATTATACAAAAATTAAAATCGCTAAATGCGGAATGAAAATTTACAAAAGGAGTTTTTCTACTTAACTATAAAATCAGGTAATTCCTGAATTAATGCCAAAGTCTAGAGACTATATTAAAGGAAGCGTTTCCTCTCGATTGAATCTAAGGATAGAATAGGCTGCATTATAGATATAATCGCAGAAAATAGGAATAAATTTATGTACTTTAGCTAGAATAGGTTTTTCTTGAATAAATTTAGTTTTGTATATTGGAATATCATTTTTTCTCTCATGACAACCCCTCTTTATTGATAATTAGATTTATAATTTTATAACATGTATGAGTAATTATACTTTACTTTATCTAGTTAACAGCCCTTAAATAAGCGTGCGGTTACAATATATATATATATATATATATATATATATATATATATATATAAATCAAAAGTCAATGATTTTGCGGGGTTCACAAAACATTACCGAAAAATTTCCAAATGAAAAGAATTCATACTAGTCACCTTCGCAAAACTCTAAGCTATTCCCACAACCCCACAGTAATAACTTAAAAACGAAAACTCTTCTTTATATCCTCATCTCCACAGTAACATACAAAAACCCTTAAGAGCTACCCCTATCACCTTTAACGAACCAAGACTCAGCTGCCTTCAACTAAAGCCGCCAAAAGAATTCGAAATTAAAAATATTCATCACGAACAACTTTGAAACACTCTAGTTAATATATCTATCACCACTGTAATCTTCCACGACCCCTAGGAACTAACTCTGATACATTTAACGAACCAAGTCTCAGCTGCGTTTATCTAAACCGGAAAAAAAATGTTAGTAAAAAATGATCACCAAACGTAACTTTCCAAGTCTCTAGTTGATATATCTACCGTCACAGAAATATTCCACAACCCCTAAAAACTACCACTATCACATTCAACGAATCAGGTAGCAGCTACCTTCAAATAAAACCACAAAACAAAATTGTAATTAAAAATAATCACCACACACAACATTGCAAGTCAATGTTTGATATAGCTACCCTCACTGTAATATTCCACAAACCCTAGCAACTACCCCAATTACACTTAACAAACAAAGTCTCAGCCGCCTTTAACTCAAAGCGCTAAAAAAATTTCAAATAAAAAATACTTACCTTAGGCAATTTGTCTAGACTCTAGTTAATATACCCTTCTCCTCAGTAATATAACACAATCACTAGAAACTACCCCTGCCACATTGAACGAAACACGTCTCAACTGCCTTCATCTAAAACCGCGAAAAACGTTCATATTAAAAATAATCACCACAGACAAGTTTTCAAGATACCAGTTGGTATATGTATCACCACAGTAATATTTAACAACCCCTCAAAACCGGCTCTATCACATGCAACGAACCCCGTCTCAGCTTTTAGGGGTTTTGGAATGTGCCTTTGCAGATGGCTGTGTTAACTAGAGTCTTGAAAAATTGCCTGAGATAATTATTTCTTATTTACATTTTTTCAGGGATTTTCGTTAAAGGCAGACTTGGTTTGTTAATTTTAATAGGGGTAGTTCCTAGAGGTATGTCAATGTCTTGAAAAGTTTTCTGTGGTGATCATTTTTAATTTTTAATTCCTTTAGCGGTTTTAGTTGAAGGCAGCTGAGACATGGTTCGTTAAGTGTGATAGGGGTAGTTCCTGATTTTTTTTATTTTGCAGTTTTTTGGCGGTTTTAGTTGAAGGCAGCTAAGACGGGGTCTGTTCAATGAGACAGGGGTAGTTTCAACAGGTCGTGGAATATTAGTGTCAGAATAAAAATATCAACTAGAGTCTTGAAAAGTTGTCTCGGGTAATTATTTTCAAATTGAAAGTTTTTGGGCAGATTTAGTTGAAGGCAGCTGAGACTTGGTTTATCAAATTTAATAGGGGCTGTTCATGTGGGTTGCGCAATATTACTGTGGGAATATATATATATATATATATATATATATATATATATATATATATTAACTGGAGTCCTGAAAAATGTCTATATTGATTTTTTTCTGATTTGAAATTTTGTTGGCAGTTTTAGTTGAATGCAGCTGACACTTGATTTGTCAAATGTGACATGGTTCGTTTCTAGGGGTTGTGTAATATTTCTGAGGAGATGGGTATATTAACTAGAGTTTTGAAAAGCAGTCTGGGGTGATTATTTTTAATTCAAAATTCTTTAGCGGTTTAGATAAAGGCAGCTGCGACTTATCTTGCTAAATGTGAGAGGGGTAGTTCCTAGGGGTTGTGTAATATTTCTGAGGAGATAGGTATATTAACTAGAGTGTTGGAAACTTGTCTGGAGTAATTCTTTTAATTTGAAATTTTTTTGGCTATTTTAGTTGAAGGCAGCTGACACGTGGAGATGAGGATATATATTTTTTTTGGTTTCGTTTATTATCGATATTTGTAGTTGGGGGAAATTGTTGGTGTTATGGGTTTTTTTCGGACAATGTAATTTGTTACTTTCACTAAACTCAAAACTAGCTCAGGCCTACGGTATATGTGTTCTCGTACTTATTCCATATCTTTTTGTGTGAAGTTTTTTTAAAGGGTCAGGGTTGATTTTTCAAAATAATTTTTGAGTGACTTGGAGAGCCCAAAAACAGCCCGAATTTCGGATATGCTTACATTTAGGGTGGGTGCGTGAGTTATTTAAAGGTAATTTTTGGGATACAGGGGCTGTTTTTGGAAAATTAGTTTTTGCATTTTTTAAGAGCTCAAAGTAGACCAAAATTCTGGCGATATTGATTTTTATAATTTCCAAAATTTTCCGTAGTGGAGGTGCTGGTCAAAATCATGGCATCAAGAAAATATTCAAATTCCGTTATGGCAGTGCTAGCGGAACGCATCTCATTTGGAACTCCACACGACAGTCCCTTCATCACTGCGAATTATGAACTTTTCATTTTCTTAGTCATCACTTTGCAAAATGTTATGACCTCTATATCTTGGGCAATTTTCAAGTTATGCAGAAAATTTTTATGGCGTATATGAGCGCATTTGAAACCCTATAAGAAAGTTCCTTCATCACTGCGGATTACAAAAGTTTCATTTCGTAAAAAATTCAGCTATTAATTCAAAATTCTTGTTGTTTCTTGACTGAAAAGGTATTTTTGTTCAAAAATGTCCTCTGAATTCAAATAAGTATAAATGTTTACTGAATTATAGCTTCGAATCAGCTATCCTTGACTGATTAATGTTTTTTGGTAGAAAATTCAACTATATTTGTTGATTAAACGGGAAAAATAACTTGATTCATAGCCACAATTCAGTCACTAATTGATATCAGTAAATACTTCTACTAACTCAAATTCAGAAGGAACCAATCAGTTGAATTTTTAACCAAAAAAGTTGAAATTTCTACAAAAACAGATGAATTTTCAAACCTAAAATAGGAATATTGAACTTGATAGTTACATTTTTAGCACAAAAGGTTTTTTCAGTCAAGAATTATCGAAAATTTCAACCAAATTGTTGATCCTGCAAGCTAGAAAGACAAACTTAATGCAAAGTAGCCCAATTTTCACCCAAAAAAATAAATTTTGGACAAAAATTTTCTTTCTGAAGAAAATAATGTAGTTTCCAACAAAATAGATAGATTTTCTACCAAGAAGATTAAATTTCTATAAAAAAGACCCATTTTTGAAAAAAAATTTACACTTTTAAACAGGGAGATACATTATCAACTCATATGTGGAATCTTTAACTAAAATAGTTAAATTTTGCACCAAAAAATTGATTTCAAAAAAAGAATTGTTGACAAAATAGTTACATTTTCGACCAAAAAGATGAACTTTAAACTTACTTATATGATGAATATTCTCCCTGAATGATTAAATTTCGAGTAAAACAAAAGTAATTAAAAAGCTGTTTAAGCTGAAATGATGAATTCTCAACAAATTAGTTCAACTTCTGACCAAAGAAAATTATTATTTTTTCTTAATGTCATAGTTCATATTTCAACCAAAAAATAGTGTATATTACATCAGAAACAATTAAATTGATCCAGAAAAGTCGTGACAATCATTAAAATTTATATAATCCTTATGATAAACGGAATCAAACAAATTTTAAGCCAAATCAAGGTCGTATGATGTATAATATAACACGTGCTATGATTACTTGCTATGTATTTATCAAATAATTATCGCGCTCTTTCTATATCTGCGTAATTTATGTTTTAGAGAAAGAAAAATTTGTAGTAACCTGTATCAAAGATATGATACCTATATTTGAATTCAACTTGTACAAAATTATTTTATTATAACAGAATATCGATGAAAATTTCACTGATGACTAATAATTTCTTTCAGATAGGTCAGATTTCAAATAAATACTGAAATCATTATTTAAAGTGAAAATTTCAGGAAATATTTCTCGCATAATGACCAAATCCATTTAAAATTATGCAGGTAGTACAACTTCAAGTCACAGAATCATACGCCATTTTCCGTATTTCACCATTTTGAGAAAACTTATCATTTGCGAAAAGTTATGAGTATTTTAAACTTTCACGTTCTTTTTTTCAAATACTTTTTTTAACGGTTATAACTTTCCATTTAATCAAGCTCTTTATGTTTTCTTACTTCATTCTAGTATGAATTATTGTACTCGTTCGAGATTTGCTTGCAAGATTACCAAAGTATTCAAAATAAACAAAATGGCGGCTGAACTATTTTTCTGGCCAAAAAAATGTTGTCGAAAAATTTAACTTTTGCATTTTTCTTACGAATGACAGATTTGACAAAATGCTAAGAAAAAAGATTACTCATTTCAAAAACTTACTAAAAAACCTCTTACTATTTTATAGTATCTTGGATCGTTCGTTAGAAAAATGGAAAAATTTAATTTTCTTAGAAGGAATTCTCGGGAACACAGAAATTATTTGGCCTGCATACCTTCTTTATGAAATGCGTGAATTCGACTGCTTCTTATGGTGGGGAATTAAATTTTCCTACCCAAGGAGAAGGCGAGTTCAGACCTGGCCGCGGTGACTCCTCACCTGGAAGTCGCAGCGAGGACGACCCAGATGGCTAGGAGTTCGTGGTTAGTAAGGTGGAAGTATCATCGTGAATTTGACTATACAGAGAATTTCGGGTGAACGTTGTAGAGGGCTGAATGTTACCAGAGAGTGTTGTAATTCATACGGAGTCCTGGGAAACCGATCCACATCCCAATGTAAGTTGCCTTATCCCAAGCAGCACGGCTTCGTAGGTACGGATGTTTTAGTTCCATGGCTGCTCGTGGAAACGTCATGAATTCCGACAGAAAAAAACAAACAGCAAACAAGCAACTGGAAGTGAGTCTTCAGTGATAGCCTCTTGGAACACTTCTTTCTTCTAGAAGATAGAAACCAATTAAAGGGTTAAGTTGCCTTTAAACCAACAAGCGACCTGTGCGGTTCCTAGCACCACAAGTGCTGCGGCTTGAAATTGAAAGTTAATCAGCCCTATTAGAAAGACTAAAGCTACTGAAAATACTGGGTCAAAAAAAGGTGATAAGAAACCAGGGACCCATAAATGGTATCGGTCTGGTGGCAGGACTACTAAACAAGACGGGAAAGCTAAGAAGGACAGGATCGTTGATCCAGGCGATTTCTACAGTCTCGCCCTTTAAAGCCATCTGAAATTCGTAATTGTATCTGAGGGATTGCTGAAAGTGAAGCTTAACTTAGAAAAGACAGTGGCTATTGTGGCGGACCTGGAGCTCAAGATCGCCGCGGTAAAACCTTGTGACATTCCGAAGTTTTAAGACTGCTAATATAAACAAAATTTACTTGTCGTAATTCTCAGATAATGTGTCTAGCGCATGGCTCATCGAGCCTGTGGACGGTTTGAAACAATAAGAAGTTGCAAGAATCAAAGACATTGATTCTAAGGACCTTCCCAAGCCTGCTAAGTTTGTGGGATCAATGCCCAATACTTTCTTTAAAGTTTGGCAGTTTAGAACCCTCCGTTAAAAGTAGAGGTGTGGACAATCATCGACGTAAAGAAAGACGCTAGGATAACCCAGTTAGTCCTGTGTGCGAACGCTTCAGTGGTTGGAAACATCGAGAAAATCGACTTTAAACTGTCTCTGGGAATAAGAAGGATCCAGATGAGAATATTTTTTAGACTGAAGGGGACTAGAAGGACAGTCAAAGAGAAAACGTCTTTTGTACAACCGAGGGATAACGCTAATTCTTAAGTGAACAGCGTGAAATCCTGGGATTTTGATTTTATGAAAACTAATCTTCACACCTGTAAATCTGCCTTGGCCATCTCAATAATACGTATTATAGTGGAACAAAGGGCTTTTGCACTGATCCAAGAACATAAACGTTGCAAGGCCGAAATGAAGGGTATAAGCCAGATATGCGGCTGTATATTATACAAAAGAAATGATGAAATCCGTAAGACTGCGATTCACCGCAGAAGGGTCATTGATTATATTTGCCTACCTAGGTTATGTACCAATGTTCTGGCAGCGACTAAAATCGAATACTATAGAGAAGGAAGACGTGAGCCCATGGTTATTTGCTCAGCATATCTGCCATTTGATTCTCTAGACCCGCCACCATCCTAGGAATGGAGAAGTTGAGTGGATTACAATAGTTTCAAAGGATGGCCACTGATCATTGGATGTGATGTGCATGCGCATTATACAATATGCAACAATAAGAACGACAACAACAGCGGTGAGTACGTATTAGATGACCTTTCAACTAACGATTTAACCGTATTGGATCGCAGAAAAACTCCAACCTTTGTGAAGTCTAGATGAAAACAGGTTATTGACTTAACCATACGTCTACATCTATTGGCGAAGCATTCAGGAACTGGCACGTATCGCCTCAGACATGCATTTGCAGATCACAGGCATATATTCTTTTCACTGCAAGCTGACGAGCTTGATCCGAGTAGGTATTCGATCCCAAAAGCGACTGATTGGGACACATACAGGGAAGATCTTGGAGAGTCCGTGACAATTATTCCTCGGAATATAAGATTAACTGATCGGCTGGAGTTTGCTGTCGATATAGTGAACAGGGTTATACATAAACCTTATAAGGATAGTTGTCCTCTTCGTATTGGAAAACTAGACAAGGATGCTTCTTGGTGGAATTAGAGACTTCAGGCTTTGAAACAAAACCAAGATACTATTCAATAGAGCCACAGAAACTGGAAACGGTGATTTGTATAAGGTTAATGTAGTAATATATACTAACGAGGTACAATTGGCTAGAAGGGAACTCGTAAAGGGGGCATTGTCAGGTGTACCTCGAACGGTAAGTAAGGGCATTGATTTTACCAACATATGATAGGACAGAAACGACTAGCGAAATCCTTGAAACACATCGTGCATGTGCACTTCCCTGGTTCCGAACATGGCTATCCGTCGGAGAAGGGGACTGTTAGGCCGCACTCTACTGACGACCCGGAACATCGGACCAGTGGGGATGATTAGAGGATGACCGAATCATTCAAACCAATTAACCTAACCAGACATATTTCTGCATTCTTGCACTTTGAAAATCAAATTTGAAAATAAGATAATAATTATTGAATAACCTTAGGTGACAAGTAAGTTGTGAATATATTGGTGTTTATTACAGTTCATTTACAAAGTTTTTTACAATTAGGCCGCAATCGAATTCGGTAAAATAAAATGGAATGACCCATGAATCGTCGATCCTTCAGGACCTACTTAGGTTGCAGGTGGGGCTGCTGGGCCAGATTCGCATTATTTGGGAGTTGACTGTTATCATTATTGTTTGCTGCAGCAGGAGAAGCAACCTCCTCTGTAAAAAAATGTAAAAAATAATGTTAATTAGTTTTCTACCCAGAAAGAATTTTCAACAAAATACATGAATTTTCTACCGAATAGTTGAATTTTCAACGTATGAAGGGAAAGCTTTGGACAAAAAATGGAATGGCTGATAACAATATTAATTTAAAAAAAAAAAGTGTTTAACGGTGTAAGGTAAACATTTCAGTAATCGTGACCTTAGTACCATTGACCTTGATGCCAATTTTCTTGCTACTCATTTAATCTGAAGGCATTTAATTTCCATTTACTACTACAAAATTCTAGAAATGGATGTGTTTCATTATTAGATGTTACTTTGAGTAAATCAATAATTTGATTTTCAAGCACAAAGTTTAATTTGCTTCCGAGGTAGTTTAATTTTTAATCTTGATATGAATTTTCAACAACAACAAAATTATTGTCGGAAAGTTTAATTTTCAATATAATTATTAATTTTTAACTCAAAAAAAAATTCTTATCAAATACATCAGCGCTCAATTTTTGTTAAAAAAAAACTAATTTTCAACGAGCAGGAATAAAATTTTCAAAAACAGCTGAATTTAACGAAAAAAGACGATTTTGCAACAAAATAATTGAATCATGAACCCAAATAATGAATTTTCGAAAACCAAGAATAATTTGCTACCCAAGTAAACAAATTTTGAAATTAATTTTATACCAAATAGAACCAAAAATGGAAAAGCTGCATTTTTAAATAACAAGTTCACTTTGAAATAAGATTGAATAATTAATTTTAAATCAAAAATAGTCGAATCCAACCAAAAAAGACGAATTTTTAACAAAATACATGAATTTCCAGACAGAAAAGATGAATTTTTAACAAAAAAATTTAATAGTTACATTTCTTGTAAAGACAATTAACTCTAGATACAAAAAAAAATAGTCAAATTTTCAACGAAAGATTTTATTTTTCAACTAAGGAGATTAATTTAATGGAAAAATGAATTATATCAACAAAATACATGATTTTCCACCATTTAATAGAATTTTCAACTAAAAAAGATAATTTTAATTCAAATGAATCTTAAAAAAATGGAATTTTTGAGAAAGGAGTTAAATAATTAACCTAAGAGTTGAATTTTTAGCCAAGAAGATTATGTGTAACCAAGAGAATTAATTAAAAAAAAAAAGATAAATTATCAACAAAATACATGAATTTTTCACCAAGAACTTGAATTTTAAACTGAAATAAAAATTATCAACCAAATATTTGAAGTTTTAACAAAATAAGATAAATTTTCAACCCAAAAAACAAAATATTTTTCAGCAACATGAACAATTTTTTACTCAAGAGATGAATTTTCAACTAGAATGGTAAATCTTCAAAAAAAAAATAATAATAATTTTGAGGAAAAAAGTTTAACACTCAACCAAACAGTTGAATTTTCAACCAAAATGTTGATTTTTAACCAAGAAGCTTAATATTCTAAGAAAAGAGTTGAATCATCAACAAAATACGTCAATTTTTTGAGTAATCGAATTTTAAACTGAAAAAGATGGATTTCCAACCAAATGGATGAATTTAACACTGAAACATAAATTTTTAACCAAAAATAAAATAGTTACATTTTCAATTTAAAAAATTAATTTCAATCAAAAATAAAACGAACTTTAAACAAAATAGTTCAATTTTCAACTAAAGAGATGAGTCTTTAACAAATAAAAAATGAATTTTTAAACAAAGAGATGAATCTTCAACAAAAAAATGAGTTTTTAATAAAGTAGTTCCACTTTCAACCAAGCAGTTTAATTTTTGACCATAAGATGACGTTAAGAAAATAGTTGCATTCTCAACAAAATAAATACATTTTCAACCAAATAGCAGAATTTTTAACCAGAGAAGATGCATTTCAAACCGAAAATATAATGGTAGACCCTTCAGGCAAAAAACAATTAACTTTTAACAAAGATTAGTTAGATTTTTTCATTAGGTTCTATTAATTTAGTTCAAATTTAAGCGCAAAAAAACGAGAAAATAGTTGTGGATTCGAATCAAGAAATCTTTTCCGTTGTTGCATTAATTTTGAATTATGTTTGTGGGTGATTCTGAACCAATATATTCAATAGATTATTATATTTTCCAAATAGAAAGAGAAACAATCTGAAAAATTTGATGTATTGCTAAAATTGATAATATTTGATGCATTATTTTTTCCAAAACAATTGGAACAGATCACGTTAACGGAACAAGTTGTACTATAAAATACCTTTTTTTAAATACTATAAAATTATAAGAAAACAGGTCATAAATATTTTCCCAAATCCTTCTATCAGTTTCGAGATAATTGTAGTGAAAACAAGCCCTTCAAATTTCATCAATCTATCTCAAACCTTCTTCCAGTTATTGTATTCACAAAAAAGTGTGACACTCAATCCCACACGCCCCCTGATAGAACAATGTGGTAATTTTTGCTTTACGCACTTTGTTGGTGGTGAGCTTTCTGGTGAACTTAGTAATGTTCTTGGTGGTGAGTTTGGCGGTTCGTTTTGTGGTGGAGATTGTGGTAGTCTTTGTGGTGTTATTTGTGGTGTTCTTTGTGGTGGGCCTCGTGGTTGGCCTCGTGGTGGGCCTAGTGATCGGCCTTGTTGTGGTAAGCTTCGTGATGGGTTAAATGATGCTGAACCTGGTGGTGGACTGTATGGTGGTGGTCCTGCTTCAAATGAGCTCGATGATGTGCTATATGATAAGCTTGATGGGGTTTGTGAATCATCGGCCGCTTTCTTTTTTTTTCTTCGAAGCAACTCGGTATTAATAAGTCCATGAGAATTACTCGGTTTTGGCTCTGTGAAAAAAAGAGATTGATCAAGTTTTCAGATATATGTTGGGAAAATAGCTGAATTTTGAAATTGTAACATATAAATTGATGATATATCAAAATGAATTTAATTATTTTTTAAAGCGAAATGTTTTTGAAAGGTAATTTCCTGCCACTTTGCTTGGTGGTAACCAGTCGCGAGTGTGGAAATTTAATCATCAAATTCTTCAGTCATCAGTTTTCTGTTCCCGCGGTCTTGCCCTCCACCTCATATAAGAATCCCTTATTGAACTAAAATACCCCACTTTATGTGCAATACCCCGAGTCGAACTATTGATTCTCCGTTGATTCTCTCGGTATTCTGTCGGTTCTCCTTTGCTTCTGTTGCTACTCTCTTGATTCTCTTTTGCATCTCTTGCTACTCTCTTGATTATCTTTTGCTTCTCTTGCTACTCTCTTGATTATCTTTTGCTTCACTTGCTACTCTCTTGATTCTCTTTTGCATCTCTTGCTACTCTCTTGATTATCTTTTGCTTCTCTTGCTACTCTCTTGATTATCTTTTGCTTCCCTTGCTACTCTCTTGATTCTATTTTGCTTCTCGTGCTACTCCGTTTCCTCCGTCTACTCCGTTAGCATTTTCCTAATTTCAAATAAGCGCGTGGAAAATGACCAATCAGGCGATCTTCGCCTCCACCAATCAGGTTAGTGGTGGCTTTTCGGAGCGTCATGGACAGTCTTCTCTGGTCCTGGCTTCACTTGGTTTGCATCAGCATCATCATCAGGATCATTTTACTCATTGACTGTGACTGATATAAAAAAATGGTAAAATAATGTCAACTGAAGCAGAAAAACCGAGAAAGACTGCAGGGCGGAAAAAATCGTGGGCCTTAGTGTACTGGACAAATTATGGTTCCAGAAATGTTGTGGAGTTATCTGCTATCCCAAAATCGAAGCGGAGCGTTGGGAGCGTATAACGCCTCTTATTTGAAAGGACGAAAAAACAGGGTAAAAGTCAAAGTATGACGCTAGAGTGAGAGCTATAAGCTGTACTTGGTCAGAAAGTTCTGCATTTTGTTAAGAAGTCGTCGTTTATAGTAGAAAGTCAATCTTTTTGGTTAAAAATTTAACTTCTTGGTTGGAAATCCATTTATTTTGTTCAAAATTCGCCTTTTTTAGTTTGCTTAAGGCTTAAGAACAGCTTTGTCAGCCGACAATCCAAAATTTGGAGACAGGACCAAGTTTCGGAATGGATCAACCTTCGCAAGTAAACTTGCAACTGATTCTGAAGATATTGTAAGCTGGAGCAATACTTTTATAAATTTGTGAACTAATAAGTTATTGTTCGATTTAGTTTTTAATAAATAATATGTGTCCTCATATTTAAGTGCTGATTAGTGTATTAATGGTAGTAAATGGATTATTACATATAGATATACATAGATGTATAGATGTTTCCGTTTCTGCATCTTGGAGAATCAAAAGAGTATCAATGAAGATTCTCCTTACATCCTCTATGGTTCTCCATTTATATATATTAGTAAATGGAGAATCATAGAGGATGTATGGAGAATCTTCATTGATACTCTTTTGATTCTCCAAGATGCAGAAACGGAAATATCTGCAGGAGAAGAGGATCAAGATTACATTGATTTTAATTCTCTTTTGATTCTCCCAAGTCCTCGGAAATGGAGAATGTTGGAGAATCAACAGAGAATCAATAGTTCGATTCGGGTAGTTTGCAAATCTACCATTCTTTCAACGCGTTCAAGTTTCTTCAGAATGATAGAAAATCAGCTATAACATTATTTAGGAATGATTGCCTGCGGCTCAGAGGGAATTTAAATTATTTGTTATTTGTTATAAACTAATAAAAAGTGCCAACTACTTCTTTCAGAAATGATGTTGATTTTCTCAGTTTTAAATATTTCTCACTATTAGAGTTCTTCAGTTTACAATAATTATTGATTGTTCATAACTTGTCCAAGAATTTCATTTTATGAACAAATTTTCATAATATGAGCATAGAAATTCTCATAACGTTCAGACTCGGCCTTGCTTTTGTAAATTTATGTCAATTTCGAGCACTAACTTGTTTCCCAATTTTTCAACTTATTCTGAAGCCAAAACACTGAAGAAATAATTTTCTCTTCGTTTTTCTGGCTACTAGTTATTATTGATTTATATCATACTGAAAATGTTACAATGTCTTAATGTTCTATTTTTCATGTATCTGGTAGCGTAGCTCAACGTTAAGCAATTGCGCGGTTGGATGCAATAACAGCCTAGTTGTATTGTCAGAAGTCACTCGTTTTTCATTTGTTTTTCATGGAATTATATGCAAAACAAATAGAAAACAAGTGACTTCTAACAATACAAGTAGGCTGATATTGCGTCCAACCGCTAAATTGTGTTTCGACTTCACTCAGAGAGAAAGTTGTCTTCAAAGAAAGGCATCGTCCTTTTACCTCTTTTGTTTTGAACCAACTAAACACCTTCTTGAAACAAACAGACTTATTTGTCTGAAAAATGAGATGAGCTTGATCGCAAATGAACAATGTTTGATGCAGAAATATTCTTTTTCAGACAAATGAAAATCTTCTCAACCTTCAATTATATAAAAGGGAAATTGTATGTGCTTCAAAACGAATTCTTTTGAAAAAAGAGGATATCAGGCATCACAGGCCGGTCCCTATACCCCCTATTGTACCCTATATTCAGTCAAGGTCCCTAAAGTACCCTATTTTGAAGATTTGGTCCCTATGGTACCCTATTTGCAGCCCGTTAATAGAACTTCAAAAAAATTTATAATAAGATCAAAGCTTCCAAGAGCTTTTTGAAAAAAATAGCAAAAATCAGGGAATTCATGTAAGGAATAACTGTGAAAAAATAATCAGGGCTGCCACACAGTCACTATTAGTCATTCTTTTCTCAAATCATGTTTTATTCACTTTTTTAAATGAAAAGATCACATTACTCACTGAAACTCCTTGAATTCTTTTGATATATTTCAGATTGTTTTTAAAGATTCCGAGAAATTTGTAATAGATTTCAATAATTTGAAGCGATTTTGCAGATTTTAGGCTGTTTTTAAAACTTCTAAGGCATTTTCAAGAGCTTTTAATTTGAAATATTTTAGGGGATTTTAAATGATTCTGAGGAATTTTCTATTAATTGGCATTTTGAAGAGCTTTAAAGAATTTCAAGGGATTTCAAAATATTTTGAAGGCTTTAAAATATTTGAGGTTATTGTAAAAGATTTCAAGTAATTTTTAATTGTTTTTAGTAGTTTAGTGGGATTTTAAAGAATTTGACATATTTTAGGGAATTTTAAAAGAATTCAAGGAATTATTAATTAATTTAATTGATTTGAAGGAATTTTTAGAATGTCGGAAGATATGAAACGATTTTACAGGATTTATAAGGGCGTAAGATATTTTAAAGGATTTCACGTTATTTTATAAGAGTTCCGAGGATTTCAATGACTTTGAGGGATTTTAAAACTCTCAATGTATTTTAATACATTGTCCAGGATTTCAGGGAATATCATCATAGAATTTCACAGAGATTTTATAATATTTTAGTGGATAAAAAATGTGTGCACGAGAAGTCAGGTATTTCATAGGATTTCAAAGGATTTTAAATATTTTAGGAAATCTCAAAAGATTCCAAGGAATTTTTAATTGGTTTTTATACTTTTTAAGAGATTTAGTAACATTTTAGTGGATTTTAAAGAATTTATTCAAGAAAAGTGAGTTATTTCGTAAGGTTTTAAAGAGTTGTAGAGATTTACAAATATTTTTTGGATTTCACCCTGAATTCTCATTAATTCATCCTGAATTCTTTGAAATTCTTTTTTATTTTTTAATTTATTAGAATCCTCATGAATTTACTCAATTGTATATAATTTAATTGATTTTTTAAATGATTTTATATCATTGGTTCTGCAGATTAACTGATAAAATGACCAAAGGATTTGAAATATTTCAAGTTATTGTTCAAATTCCTCAGCAATTCATAGAGACTTAACAAATTTCAAGGTATTTCAAAAGATTTGAGGGGATTAGAAATATTCTAGGTTATTTTAAAAGATTATAGAGAAATGTCTAATTGATTTCAGTAATTTTATAAGATTTCAAAGGATTTGAAATATTTTAGGGTATTTTAAAAGATGCCCATGCATTTTCAAGAGCTTTGAAAAGTTGCAAGGTATTTCAAAAGATTCAAAGGAGTGTCAATATTGTAGGAAATTTTAACGATTCCCAGAAAATTTTTATTTATTTCCATAGTTTGAAGGGATTTCAAAGACTTTTGAATATTTTAAGGTATTTAAAAAAATTACAAGGCATTTTCAACAGATTAAAACAATTTCAAGGGATTTCCAAGGGTTTTAATAATTTTAAGGGATCTTAAGGGATTTTAATATTTTAATGGATATCAAAGAATTTATTCACAAGAAGTGAGGGATTTCGTAGATTTTCAAATATTTTAAGAGTTTTTCCAATATTTGTTGCAATTCATTCGGCATTCGCCCTGAATTCTTATTAATTTATCCTGAATTCTTTTGCATTCTTCTAGATGAACTCCATTTTACTCAGGTCAATGGATTTTTTCAAAGTTTTTGTTTTATAACGTTTTCCAATTCATTTGAATTTTTTTGAATTTTTTTGTAGTCATTAGTCATTTTTTAAAGTTAGAAATTAGTAGGTTTTCAAAGATTTGAAGAGATTTAAAATTAATTTTTGAAATTCACCCTGACTTCTTTTAAATTCTTTGGGATTCCCTTGAATTTTTTTACTACACTTGAATTATTCTAAATTGACTCAATTATACTTAATTCAATGGATTTTTTTTTAATTTTCAGTAGTTTTTATTCAAGTTATCATGAATTCTTTTAACCTCACCTTGAATTCTTAGGCATTTCATAAAATTCTTTTGAATTCCCTTGAACGTTTCTAAGCTCATTTCAAAGTTACTGAATTCATAGAAGTTTCTTCATATTTTAAAATTGTTTTCAATTCATTAATTTTTTTTTTCAATTCACCTTGAATTTTTATGAATTTAATCGAATTCTTCTCGTTTATCGTAAATTCTCCTAATTCATTCCAATTTGACGGAAATCAATGGAATTTAACTTGAATTGTTTTGAAGTCTTATAAATTTATCCTGAATTTTTTACCCTTTGAGCGCGAAAAAAGTACCCTATGAGCGTGACGAAAAGTACCCTTTGGTCCCTATATTTTATCTCATAGGGACTGTGAGGCCTGAGATATTTATCTGAGTCTTATTTAATTCTCTGCAGGGTATTTCGGTATTGATGTTCTAACGCACGGTCTCTCGTTATTTTCGACTTTATTTTGTTTAAAAATATATAATTAAAAATAAAATATCACAAATAAAATTCATGATTTATAATGTCAACGAAAATACCTTGGGGTCATTTATGTGCTAATCCTTTTGGCAAGGAAAAGCATTGGAAAACACCAGACTTAACATGTTTGTCGGCAAGTCAAAGGTTGAAATTTTCTCAATTTCCAAACATCGCTAAACTTTTCCAGCCTTGTAGAAAAGAATTTAATAAATGCAGTTTATAAACGCCCCAAATGAATCCAGCATGAAAGAAGAATCTGCTGAAGTGGAAGAAGTAGTTCATGGCGGTGAAGTTGTCGACAATAGTGTAGAAAAAGAAATCAATGTCGATCCAGACTTTCTATTGGTTTCGATAGAATATAGTGGTTGTAAAGATCACAATCACACAGCGGGTCTACAAACTCTTTAACAAATTATAGAAAAATTCAAAGTAGCCAGAAATTGAAGTAGCACTAACTAGTTTTTATGAAGATGACGATAATAGTCGATTGATGACTGAATAGCAGGAGTTTTCATTCATAAAAAAGGAAGACAGAACTCGCGAACATGTGCAAAAAAGACTCATCTTGGCCTACCTGTCAGAGTTATACGGCCGTTCTAAAATTTAGAATAAGGTCATAAAAATTGGGTTTTCAAAATTTGCACAACTTAGGCCTGGACATTGTGTTTTAGCCGTAGGAACTAGTACCGACACAGTTTTCGTGTGTCTTTATTACGAAAATGTGCATCTCATGTTAGTTGCAAATGATATCAAGCATCTAACTGATGACACCGATATAAAACTAATTGATTATCACGACTGTTCAGAGTTAATAATGTGCACTAATCTAACCCCTGTATGTAATTTCAGCAAATACTAAAATTGTCCTGGCATTGATGTCCTGAAGGAACACCTGACT
>CAKNYM010052194.1:222543-241567 GCA_932195095.1 Andricus curvator | reverse complement strand
TGTGCCAAGATGCAAGCATCGTTCATCAAGAATCTCAAAGACACTCTGTTGGTTGGAGTTTTCTTAATCATGTTTGATTTCGCGGAAAATTATGATTACGTTTTTCAAAATGCTATCCAGTCTCCTAACTGGAATGATAATCAGGCATCCATTTTCACAATATTTATCTACTACAAAGAGAGAGATGAATTGTAATATGTGCGCATGCCGAAAATCCCTGATAACTTACACAATGACACGGTTGCTGTTTATCTCTGCCAAAAATTAATTGTTGTATATCTCAAGAAGCATCTTCATCTTGAAAAGTTTTATTACATTACAGATGGAGCACTGCTGAATTCTAAATATAAATATAACTTCGCCAAACTTCTGTGCCACGAAAAAGATTTTTATTTTTTTTTTTGTTTATTTTGATTGCAGCAGACTTTAGTTTTCATCCAACTGCACATAGGAAAGGACTATGCGATGGAATCGTTGGAAGCGACTTGCATCAGGAGCCAGCTTGCAACGTGTAGGTTTCTTTCAGGACTATTGAAAAAAACCAAAATTGGGGAAAAAGTTAAATAAATAATTAAATTGTTTGAAAAATGCTTTCAAATCTCTTCATTTCTTTCGTTAATAAAATTGAATGAAGAAGTGAAAAATGACCTTTCAAAAACCCTGATAATAAATTTAAATCGCTGAAATAAAAAGAAAGTTACAGGCTTTTGAAAAGACCTGTGCAGGCGTTGGGGTTGAAAATTTCACCCCCATCACTTAGAGAGGGGTGGTAATCATGGTCTATAAATTTTTCTATCAAATTCTGTTGTTTAGATGGACATATTCCCAGGATTTGAAGAACGAAGAACATGACTTTTGAAGTTGGGGCAGTTGAGAAATAATGCCCCTAAAACACGTTTAGAACAAAAAAAAATTAATTTTTCTAGTTACATTCTCATTTAATATTCGTTTTCTTTGATTGAAAAAAAATATTTCATTGAAAATTCAACTAATCCAGCTGAAGATTTATAATTTTACTTGAAAATTCTTCTCTTTGTTGGAATTTTAAATAATTTTGTTAGGAAGATATTATTTTTGGATTAGGATTAAACTTTTTTGTTCAAAATTCTTTTATATTTCAAAATCCGTTCTATTGGTCTCTTTTCGTAGAAATTTCATCTTTTTGGGATCAAAATGCAACTGTTTGGTTAAAGTGAATCTGTTTTGCTTGACAATTCAACTGTTCTCTTGGAAATTTTCTTTTTTGGTTGAAAATTTAGCTATTTCATAACAAGTTAAACTCCTTAGTTAAAAATTTATTTTTTGTTAAAGATTCATTATTTTAGTTGAAGATTCATGTCTTTGGTTGAAAATTCTTTTTCTTTTTAATATTAAATTCCACTGCATGCTTGAAAGTTGAACTTCTTCGTTAAAAATTATTTTTCATCAGTCGAGAATTTAACTTTTTTGTTGAAAATTCTATTTTTTGCTCAAAAATTCATTCTTTAAACTTAAAATTTAACTATTTTCGTGGAAGATTCATAATTATTTTGTCGTGAATTCATTTATCTTGATAAAAATTCTATCATTTTGTTTTAAAGTCCATTTTTTTGTTTAAAAATTCGTCTTTTTGGCTTGAAAATTCCACTATTTTGTTGAAAATTCACATTCGCGGATCAAAAATTCAACTTTCGTGGAAAATTCTCCTTTTGGGCTTGAAAATTAAAATATTTTGTTGAAATTTTTTTCTCTCTTGACTGAAGAATCTTTCTTGGTAGAGAATTCAACTCTTTTGAGGAAAATTTATCTCTTTTGGTAAAAAATTTCATTTTTTTGGTTAAAAATCCAACTCACTTGTTGAATAATAATCAGTTTTGGTTAAAAATTCAACTATTTTGTTGAAAATTTGTCCTGTTGATTTGAAAATTCATCTGTTTTAATAGAAACTTTATCCTTCTTGGATCAAAATACAACTTCTTGGTAAACGATTAATCTTTTTTGTTCAGAAATTCCACTATTTTGTAAAAAAATCTCCTATTTGGCTTGAAAATGCAACTATTTTGTTGACATTTTTTTTTCTCTTGACTGAAGATTCTTTCTTGGTTCAAAATTCAGTTCTTTTCAAGAAATTTTGTCCTTTTAGTTTAAAAATTCATATTTTTGGTAGAAATTTCATATTTTTTAGGTTAAAAATGCAACTGAATTGTTAATTAATAATTAATAATACAATGATTACATTTTTCTGTGAGCATTCATCTTTTTTGGGTGAAAATTCAATTACTTCATTAAAATTTAAACTCCTTTTTTGAAAACTCATTTTTTTGGTTGAAAATTTATCTTTTTGGTTGAAAATTTTACTATTTTGCTGAAACTCTGTCTTTTTGTTAAAAAATAATTTCTTCAACTATAAATTGAGTTATTCCACTTTTTTATTAAAAATTAATGATGTTTAGTTGAAAATTTAACTATTTGTTTAAGAATTGATCTTTATCAGATGTAAATTGAAAATTTGGTAGAAAATTCCTGTATGTTGTTGACAATTCGTCTTTTTAGTTTTTTAGTAGAAAATTAATCTACTTGGTTGAAAATTTCTTTTTTTGTTGGATAAGTAAACCACTTGGTCAAAAGTTGACGTCCTCCATGAAAATTATTTTTTTTTGGTTAGTGGTTCGTCATTTCAGTTCGAAATTCATCTCTTTGTTTTAAAATGAAACTATTTTGTTAAGAATTCGTTTTTTTGTTGGTAGAAACCAAGAAATCAAAAAACGGAATTCATATCGTTCATTTAAAAATTCTACTGTTTGGTTTAAAATCTAATTATTTCATTCAAAATTAGTCTTTCTTCAAAATGTATCTCTTTGTTTGAGAATTTTAATATTTTGTTGAAAATATGATTTTTCTCTTCTTTAAGGTCTATTTGAACTATCTTTATGCATGAAAAATTGAACTACTTTGTTAAAAATTCATTTCATTTGTAATATTCACCTATTCGGTTGAAAATTGATCTATTTTGTTGAAAATTTAACTATGTTGTCGAAGAAATTATTTTTTGTTGAAAATTCGAATGTTCAAATGAAAATTCGTGCTTTTAGATTGGAAATTCATCTTTTGTGGTAGAAAAGTCATCCTTGGTTGAAAGTCAACTTCTTTGTTGAAAATTTAACTTTTTTTCTGAAAAATTCATCTTCTTAGCTTCTCGGATAGAAACAATATTTTCTGACTTCATATACAATATATGTTAATGACTTTACACACGTGAAACAAATTTAATACAAATGTATATATTAACTTTTATATAAACTTTATTATTTTAATACACAATGCATATTAATTTTAAAATGAATTTTTTAATAATAATATGCACATAACCCACTGGAAAAAAAGTTTTGAACCAATTAAATGTATTTACTTGAATCCTATTTCTTAGCATTACGAAAATATTCCTTCGCAGTAGTAATTTTTATTTGAACCAGACATATGTTTTATTGATCTAAAGAAATTAATTCTTTGGCATAATTTTCTTCATAAAAATAAATATTTCGTTCAATTATTCAAGTGATTTTTTTTACTCAAAAGGTCTAGTAATAATAACTGTAATAATAATAATAATAGCCTCGGTGGCTCAATTGGTTAGACGCTCGGACTTCACCTTAGAGGTCCGGGGTTCGATCCCTGAGCCGGTACCTCTTGAAATTTTTCTATTTACCTTTACCGAGGTTCTGGTGGTTCGGATCCCACCTTAAGCTGTTGGTCCCCCCATCATGTACTTGTCTGCACACGCTCTTATCAGATCTCTTGATTGAATTATAATAATGCGTCCGTGACTGATAATATATACCGGGACAGCCCCGTGCATAATATTTCAAAAATAAAAAAAATATCCAAATCTAGCCAAAAATGCCTTTGGCATATTGGCTGTAACCACCTTAAACCTGAGACATTAATTTTTAGAATAATAATATAATAATTCATTGAAATCTGATTAGTCCTTCAAATAAATATTTATTGCATTCAAACCAAAAAAATTCTCATTTTTTTTAACTTTGTTCAAACTTCACGCTTTCCATGTTTTCAACTTTTTTTTAAATTATCATATACAGTCCTAAATAATTTTTCTTTACCAAGCACTTAGTTTTTCACTTTTTCATCTCTTTACTCGAATAGATAATTTTCTACTAATCTTTAGTGGATCACTTTTCGCTAATTAAATCTTTGAGATTTCACTAGTAATTACTTTAATTTTACCAAGTTTGATTCAGAAAGCAAAAAAGCTTAAAAACTTAAATGTACTTCTTCAAGCACTCAAGTTGATACTTATTCCCCTCGTGCCTGATTAAGAAAATAGAGTTTTTAAACATTTTTTTATTAATCTCTGGCACAAATTAAACGAAGACAAAAATAATTGCACAAATAATCCAAATACAAAGTTATTATAGTGCTGTACTAGTAATAAGAAAAACCTGGCACATGTGAAAGAAATAAATAGCGTACTTTGCAGAAGCAAGACCGTAGGGTCCAGCGATACAATTTTTTAAAAGATAAAGATAATTATGTGTAGCGGGCGTAGAGTTTTATGTAGCGGGCGTAAAGTGTTATGTAGCGGGCGTAAAGTTTCATGTTGGCCCGGCGGCGGAGTGCGCACGTGCGAACGTCACTGGGCTGGAAGCGGCCACATTACGCCTGCCTCACGTGCATGCAATGGCGCGTTTTCAATTAGCCATGAAATACGAATCGAAATTCATTTTTGAAATATTAACGCCATAAGTCTATTTTATAGGGTCCCAAAAAAACCATAAAAATGTTTTTTCAATACGAATTGTTTATAATACCTTAACTACTACATTCTGCTGATGATTAGGTGTTCATATATCAATTATTTGAATAATTTATTATTGTTCTCAGCAATTTTCTCTCACAATAGAGTTAAAAAGTCGCTAATTTGTTACTAGTTATTTTTTGGTAGAATGCGTAGTGTTTGTTTCATTCGTAAAAAACAAAATTAGAATTAAAAAAATTACATGTTTGGACAAACGACATAAGCCGTGGAATAAATTAATTAGCAAGAGTTGCTCATAATAAAAAGAGCTACAAATTTTTTCTCAATAATTTTTGGATTGGACGCGTAGTTTTTGTTTTAATCGTAAAAAAAAACATTCAAAATAAAAAAATTAAAATATTTAAAAACGACACACGGTAAAAAAAATTGATAAACGAAAGTTGTTGACCCTAAAAGGATTAACAAATTATTTATAAATAATTTTTAGATAGGACGAGTAGATTTTCTTTTAATCGAATTATTCATTTTCTGCTAATCTATAATAGCTCATTCCTCGCTATTCAAATCTGCAAACCTCCACTAGTAATAATTGAAATGATAAGATATTTGTGGTTTCTAAAACAATTAGAGAACCCGTCGTTCTGGTGAAGCTTTACCAATTACTGGTGAAAATTTACTAACTTATTATACTAATTCAAGTAGCAGAAATATTTACTAATTCGAAGGTGATGAACATGAAATTATTCACAACCAGTGAAAATATATTAATTCACTTCGAGGTAAATATATTAATCAGAACAAGATTGAAGGATTTAAATCGGGTCAATATGAAAGTTTAATAAAAGAACAGGATTGTGTGACATTTTCAACTCTAATAAAACTATAGATAAAGTTCCGAATAGGTGAATTCTCCGATTTCCATAGAAATTCGTGTGCTTATGTATTTGGACGTGCTGATCATGAACATAATAGTGCAAATTGGCGAAAAGGCGACTTTCACGGTGAAACTATAAGAAAAACAGAAAAATCATGGTTTTTTACGTTTATCTCAGCCAGTACGAAAGATGTCGCAAAAATGATCTGATTCATTTTTTTGGTGAGTAATAGTTTTCGCGAAAATTGGTGATACATGTGATGAAATGTAACAGATTTCAGTGCAATACGTGTCAGATCTTTCTTTACCGTCCGCGCTCATAGTACTTACAGGCGTGTGTTGTTCGCATGCATTAATTATTTTTTTAGGATTTCTCCTTCCGAGTTCTCACCAAAATGGAAGAAAAATATAATAGAAGAGGAATACTCTTGTTATCTCTGTGATCATTCACAGATATATTTTATTTATTTCAAACCGTTTTATACATTGAAATGAATTTTCTGAAATAGTTTAAAATCTACCAAATTTATTGAATTCTTCTTTCTTCTTCTGTAAATTCTGATTTGAATTGTTGAGAATCCTTGTTTATTTCTTGTTTTAAATCCTTTGAAATTTTGTAAGATTCTTTATAGCCCTTGAAATTTTTATAACTTGTAAGGATACCTTTAAATAATTCGAAAGCCTACGTTAAGTATATAAATCAATCATTCTTTTGTAGTTTCTCTATTCTTTGGATCATTTTTTAAAACATTTTCATATTAATTATTTGTATTTGTATTTGTATTTGTGTGGTGAGCCCACACTTGTAGTTATTTACTACAAGAAACTATCCACCTAGAAACACTACCCGAATCGGGTAGTGTCACTTAATGGTATATATATATATATATATATATATATATATATATATATAGTCTAAGTTCTTCATAATAATTTTCTGTCATAATTTCTCTAGAATTGCTAAAAATAATCATAAAAAATTGAATATTTTTCAAATTTGAGAGAATCTTTTAAACTCAAAAAATGTAGGAAACCATTTACAAATAGATATGTGATGATATCAATGAAATATTAAATTGATGAAATAACCGACACTGTTCTCTCGCTAGGTATCGCAGGACCTTGTAGCTGGTGAGAGGGCTTTGGGGTCACATCGGACTATAGCCCTGGAACAGGTGAACCAGAGAGGCTGCATCACGAGGTGTAGCTACTCTGGGGAACTGACGAACTCCAGTCAGTGGGACTTAAACTGAGGAGCGATCCTTCTAGGGGTTAATAGCAAAGCCTCCTGGAATATCGAGGGCGCGAGTTCTCATGCTCGCAAGCTACAATGTGATTGCCGTGTCAAAGGCTGAATGGCACCAGGGTTGACAAATACTTGAACACCCTGGCCTACCCCCATCAGTAGATGCGGACAGGCAGGGGTCACAAAGGAAGTGTCTTAATCGAGCTTTGGAACACCAGGTCGAATCACATATTATGTAGGAGGTGTTCTTGACTTTTCTAGCCTTTCGTAGGACCAAAATGAGCGAAACACGTACAATAAAACAAACTAAAAACAATTAGGGGTCCGTTCTGCGATCCTCTTCTTCTAACTCACCGTCAAAAGTGGAACGCACCTTAGGAGGCAATAAACCAGAAGCGGTGCGTACTTTTGATAATGATGAAGATAATCTTGTCGACACGGTAGAAGTGCAGCTAACGGGACTCCCCGTAAGGGAGAAGCAACGTAGCGGAGAACAAAGAAAGAGAGGTCGCAAAGCGCGGCACGCAAACAGCAGCGAAGGCACTCTACAGGTGACAGTGCCTGCGGAAACTTCACCTGGAGTAATTCTTCAGGCTTATCATATATACAAGAGAAAGAAGGACTCCAGAGAAACTCCCCCAAACAGGCAGCTGAAACAGGAGAAGGCCCTGGAAACCCAGGGCCTCGATTTCACGCAGATGGCTGACAACGCCCTGGTGAGAGTTGTCGTTGCGTCGGGTTATCCTGAAACTTGTCTAACTATCAGTTAGGCAGGCTGGGGGAGGAAATCTCCAAAGAGATTAACGCGTTACCGTGTGAGGGGCGCACCCCCCAGATTCAACGATCACTGCATCAGGTCGGAGCCATCGTAGTGGAGGCTGCAGAAATCTGGTCGTGAGACTGGATAGTAGAAAGAACTTCAACGTTTAGACTTGAAGAAGGACTAAACCTGGAGGTCAAGGGGTCGGAGTGTTTGCAAAGGTACCGCAGAGCGACCGTACCAATTCCCGGCACTCCCGAAAATTCGACGACAATTCTGAGGAGTCTGAGCTTCCAGAATCTGGCTCGACGAACTGATTTGTGAAAGGTTTATTCCGACAGGCAAGGATCCAGTCTAAAGGGAAGAGGCTGGATTATAGTTGTTGATCTTCCTGAATTCTCAATCAGAACCCTTGCGGCTCTGAATTACCAACCCTATCTGGCGACGAATAATATAATATATTATATAATAATAATAATAAAAACCTTCCGGGTGACCCAAATGGGATCCGTAGGGAGACCAGAAGAGTACGGAGGTGCCCCGAATTAGCCTTTCAATCGCTGAGACTGGAATCCCCAAGATGAAGATTAATATGCACCACAGCAAAGGCGCCTCAGCGGATCTATCCAGATGCATGTCAGTCTTGCAGACAGGGCTTGCCCTAATCAAACAAACCGTTATCAAGGTGAGACTCAGGGTCAGAAGCGGATAGAGGCTAGGGGTGGTTTTTGCTTAGCTTATTTCCCGGGCAATGCTAAGGGATCCCGCCTTCTAGAAAGGTGGAGACTCTAATTCAGCACTGCCAGGAGGACAGAATCCTTCTAATGTTGGGATGTAATGCAAACTTCCACCATACGGTGTGGGGGGCACAAACAACAATGACAGAGGGAGAGACTTAGTCGAATACCTAGCGGGCACTGAGCTGGATATTGTGAATCACGGTAGTGGGCTAGAAAGTCTCCGATAAGGAGTCTCTCTCGGACCACGAATATATCTTGTTTTGATTAACCCTAGCAAAACCGGCGGTTTCAAAGATCAGGAAGAAACGCTTCAACTTCACCAAAACTTTCGGCGTCTGCATTCCAAGCAGGGATATGTGAATAGCAAATCGTAACTTGCCACTCCAAGGGGAAATCTGGTATAAAGATGGCTTCAAGGAAGAGGAAGGGCCTGGTCGTCCTTCTCTGTGCTAAATCATTGATAGAAGAAATCGCTGCTGGCAGGCATATTACGATCTCCTCGGACATCCAAGCGACATTAACTGCAGTAGGGAAACCAGACATATCATTAGAACTGGTTTGGGAATGCAAAATGGCATTAAAACAACTTGAAGAAATAAGAAAAGTGGCTCCCATATGGATCCCTGGTCACACAAGGATCAAGGGCAACAAAAAGGGGGACCAGTTGGCGAAATGCGGCGCAGCAAGTTACAGGACCGAAAGCTGTACTGGGACCAGCGTCTTGCTGCATCGAGATGGCCATAAAAAGCTGGATGCGAACAAGGCACTGGGAATACTAGGAACTAATCTAGGGTTGCCAACAATCGAAATCCATCCCGGGCTATACGTACAGGATGGACAGAGCACTGTTTCAGATGCTACATGGGCACAACCACTTGAACTATCATATGCAAAAATGGGGTATGATTCCACGACAGAGTGCAGGAAATGCAACAGGGATGATGATCCCTCCATGTATTATTCCAGTGCCCGGCATTAGCTATAGGCTTAGGCAGAAACCCCATGGAGCCCATTTTATGGAACCTGAGGAAATTATAACGCGATCAGCGATTGCCATAATTGGCTTCACCAAAGAGGTCTGGGGTCGACTACTGAGAGAGCATAGATAAGGGTTTGGCACAATAGGTTTTATAGTTTGAGCGCCAGGGGATCTCAAAGGGGCTTTCCGCCCGTTTAAAACTAACAAACTAACCAAAACCGCTATTATCTAATGTTTTGCATCATGATGTGTAATTGTGTAAATATGACTTTGTACATGACATTGATGAAATTTTGTTTCACAATCCATGAACTCGACAAACTATCACTTTCGGAAATATGAAAATTACAGGTATGTTTAGAAAGCTTCCGAGATGAAGGAAAAGAGAACAGAAATGTATGAAAATGTGTATCTGGAATGGAAGCTTCTAATGTTTCCCCTCAGGGTTTACATTTTGCATGTATCTCTTCCCTATTCCTTTACACACCTCCCACACACTTTCTTGGTGGTGGGAAGGGGACCTACAGTTTAAGGTGGGTTCCGAACAACCAAGAGCAAAGCTTTAAGTACTTAGAGAACCTTTTTCTCTAGAGTTACCGGTCCCACGACTCTCCAGAGATGAACAACTCCCTTGCTAGGCTAGTGTTAACCGCATGGGCCGCCGATGCTCTTCCAGAGTGCCGGCGGGAATCGAACCCGCAAGCCGACGGAGTGGGTCCAAAGCCTACGCCTTAACCCAACGACAAATCATTATCAAATAACTAAGGTTCTGGTCCTGCTACTGCTTAAAAAGAAACTTTTTTCTGAGCATTTGATTAAATCTGTCGTTTTTGTTGCTTGGAAATATAATTTTTGTTTATTGAAAAAACAAAGTTTGTTATAATCAAAGAAAATACATTCTAGTAATTATTTTTTTCATATTTTTTCAATTATATTACCTTCGACGTGGATATGGAAAGAACGCGATAATGATCTAATAAGTACATAGCAAATAATCATAGCACCTGCTGTATACATCATACGACCTTGTTTTGGTTTAAAATGTTTTGGATTTTGTTCATCTAATAAATTTATCTTATAAATCGCGCTCTTCTAATATCTACATAAAAAGCAAAATAGTTGGAAAAAAAACACAAGAAAAATAATTATTGGAATGTATTCTCTTTGATCCAAACAAATTTTTCATTACACAAAAATCATGTTTCGAAGAAAGAAAAATTGTAGTAACATGTATTAAAGATATGCTACCTATATTCAAATTCAACTTGTACCAAATTTCAGAAAAAATGTTAAAATTGAACAAATAATTAATTATTTATTGTATCTTAGTTAAAAATATTGGTTTGGTAAACACGTGTTTTGTTTTAAATTTCTATCAGCCTTATTCCAAACCAGATGCTATCAATTTAATTCAATGCCCAACCGATAAATGTTAATAATATCGATGACAATTATTTTTACTAATTATTTAATAATATTCTTTTTCAGTTAGGTAAGATTTCAAATAAATACTGAAATCATCATTTTTTAAGTGAAAATTTCAGAAAATATTTCTCGCCTAATGACCAAATCCATTTTCAATTATGCAGGTAGTACAACTTCAAGTAACAGAATCATTCGCCATTTTCCGTATTTTACCATTTCGAGAAAAGTTCAAAATAAACAAAATGGGGGCTGAACTATTTTTCTGGTCGACGGAATTTTTTCGGAAAATTTAACCTTTGCATTTTTCATACGAATGACAGATTTAACAAAATGCTAAGAAAAAAGAGTACTCATTTGAAAAACTTACCAGTGGGGATCATTAGAGTATGACCAAATCATTCAAACCAATTAACCTAACCTGACATATTTCTGCATTCTTGCGCTTTGAAAATCAAATTTCACAATTAAATAAAAATTAGTTAATAACTTTAGGTGACGAATAAGTTCTGAAAATATTGATAATAATCACAGTTCAATGACAAAGTTTTTTAAAATTAGGCCGCAATCGACTTCGGCAAAATAAAATGGAATGACCAATGAATGCAGTCCTAGATTGTTACAGTTACTATTCCTGAAGAGCAAAAACAAAATAATTGTAATTGAATAAAGTAAGAGTAGTAGGATCAATTAATGTTGAGTTTGTACTTAGAAAAATGAGGTATTTTTTCATATTTATGTTCTTTTTTCAATAGATCTAGGTACATAATAGAGTGATGGTCCTGATTCACTATTTGATTAGCCTGGTTGGACAAGAGATGTGCTTTGTGGTGATTGCGTTGGTCCTCCAGGACATACTTATGTTGCAGGTGGAGCTGCTGAGCCAGATTCGCATTATTTGGGAGTTGACTGTTATTATTATGGTTTTATGCAGCAGAAGAAACCCCCTCTGTAAAAAAGTAGAAAATTATAAATACACTTTTTTAATAATAAGAAAAATGTTTCAATTTTCAAATATTTAATGCTTCGTCCATTTCAACATTTCGAAATTTCTTAGAATATATCAAAATTTTCTTAAAGCTCATGAAATCCTATACATTTCCCTGTACATCCATAAAATTTCTTATAATAATTCGGAATACTTTGAGAACATTCAATATTTTTTCAAATCCGTCATAAAAAATTGACAAATTTTGAAAACCCGTAAATTCACAGACATTTTTTTGAAATCTTTTGCAATCTTTTGAAACCAATGGAAACCTTTAGAAGTTTTTTAAATTGCTTGAAAGGTTTGTAAATCCCTTGAAATCCTATAGAATTTTTTGTGATTTCTTTATTTGGTCTAAAATCACTAAAAATCCAGTGAAACCCTTGAAATCTTTAAAAATAATTTAAAATTTTGTGAAATCTCTTGAAACATTTTGAAATACTTAGTAAGTCCCTAAAATTTTTAAAATACTTTGCAATTCTTAAAAAATTCTGAAAAGCCATTGAAACATTCACAAATTTTTTAGTATGGAAGAAATATTTTTAAACTCATTGAAATACTTTGGAGGCGTTGAAATCTTTTAAAACTTTTCAAAACCGAAAGATATCTTCTGAAATCTGTTTAACCCTAGAAGTCCACACTGGGGGCCATTGCACCCCAGAGCTTTTTCATTTGAGTGTTCCTTTTAGACAAAGATCAATATCGATGTTTCGACCCAACGTAAATTTGTTTTAGGTTACTGAGGGCAGGTCACATAGGTTGGCGTCGTCAATTAGTCCTCAGGTAGGAAGCAAGGTGGAAGCAAAACGTGAGTGGGGGCCATTGGACCCCAGTGTGGACTCAGTGTAACTTTTTTGTACGATAAGTGAAATTTTCTTTTTAATTATTTTTGGTTTCTTTCTGTGAAAAATTTTGTGTGAAAAGCAAATTTTTAACAAAATATTACTTTAAAAATAGTATATTACATTTATGGGTAAAAGTGATCTATAAGGCTAAATAGCGGCTAAACTCGGGTCGGCTGCGCTTCTTGCCAACGTGCGATGTGTGACGACCACCGGTCGGGTCGCTGCTCTGACTGTGCGTCTGCACACGAATAACATTTATAAATTGAAAACTAAAGAAAAACAATATAGACAATTCCTTTTTACTTTTTTGAACTTTTGAAACAATTCTTTTGTATATTTAGGACACATAAAATAAAAATAATTTTTTTGTACTTTTGAAATTTCTCATTTTTCATCCCTCCGAATTATTCAACTTTTTAAAAGGAATTGAAGTGGCATATTTTTTCTGATTCTACAACATTTCATCTTTAAAACCCTAGGAAAAGTTTCAAAAATTTTTAATTAAAAATTAAACTCTATTTCCGTAATTTTACGCTTTTTTTCTTCGGACTCTTTTTGCGAAAAATTGATGGTAAAGTATATAAAATTTTTTTTATAGTATTTTTTTCCTAAGATACTCTAAACAGCTTAAGGATAAGATTATGACCATCACTGTTGAGAAAAATAATTTTGTGAGGCGTAGGGCACATCTTGAGCTTGATGGGGTCCACTGGACCCCAGTGTGGACTCGATTAGTGCTCAAATATGTGTGGAATTCTAGGGTTAAACTATGTGAAATCTTGAAGAATATTGGAAACCTTAACTAACAAAATAAAAGTCTTTTGACAATATTTCGCCACCATAACGATCACAAATTAAATCAATCAATCAATTTTCAAATCGAAAAGGTGAACTTCGAACAAAAAAATTAAATTTCAACTAAGCAAAAAAGACTGATTTTCAAAGAATAGTTAAACTTTCAACCAAGTAGTTTAATTTTAAAAACAAAAAAGACGAACGTCGTAAATTTACAACTCAGAAAGATAATTTTTCAACGAAAGAAGATGACTTTTCTAACATGATGGAGGAATTTTCAATACAAAGTGACTTTGATCAAATAGTTTAATGATCAACAAAATTAACATTTTTAATAAGATAGGTAAATCTTCAAGCAAAAAAAAATAATTATTCAAAAACCAGTTGAATTTTTAACAAAAAGGTTCATCTTCAATCAAGAAAGATGATTTTTTACCATAAAAGATCAATTTTCAATAAAGAAGGTTAATGCTTGGCACAAAAAGAAGAATTGAAATAAAATACAGGCTTTTTCCAACAAGTAGTTGATTTTCAACAAAAATTGTTAAAAAAATGTATTTTCAACAAAAAATAACAAGCATTCAATCAATTTAACTGAACCAAATAAGACGAATTCTTCACAAAATAATTGAAGCCTTAATCAGAGAGATGAATATTCAACAAATGAAATTAATTTTCTACCCAAATAGAATCTTCAAAAAAATACATGAATTTTCTACCAACTAGTTGAATTTTCAAGTTAGGAAAGAAAAATATTAATTTTTAACAAAAACAAAAATATTTAACAGTATATGGTAAACGTTTCAGTATATGTGACATTAGTACCATTAATCTTGATGCCAATTTTCATGCGACTTATTTAATTTGAATGTATTTAATTTCCATTTGCTACTACAAAATTCTACAAATAAATGGTTTTTATTATTAAATGTTACTTTGAATAAATAAATAATTTAATTTTTAGGCACAAACTTTAATTTGCTACCGAAGTAGTTTAATTTTCAACCTTAATATGAATGTAAAAAAATATATTTATTGTCAAAAAGTTTAATTTTCAATATAATTTTGAATTTTTTAATTAAAAAGAAATTTTAGTCAAAGACGTAAGGGGCCGTACTCAAATTACGTAACGGAGAAGGATGAAATTTCATTTAAAAAAAATGAATTTCAAAATCAAAAAGACGAAGGTTAAACAAATAAAGATTTATCAGTAATGAAAGAAAAAAAATTACCTAAATTGTTGAAGCTTAAAGCCAAAAGACGAATTTTCTGTACAAAAATTGAATTTCAACCAGAAAAATAGGAATTTTTAGCAAAAAAAAAATAATTTTCAACAAAATAGTTAAATTTTCAACTAAAGAGATAAAGCTTCATTGAAAAGAAATTTCAACTGAATAGTTCAACTTTTAACCACGCAGTCAAATTTTCAATTAAAAAATATCAGTTTTCAACTAAATAGTCAAACTTTAACCAAAGAGATGAATTTTCAACTGAAAATATGAATCTTCAACAAAAAAATGATTTCTTAATGAAGTGGTTCAAACAACATTATCAAACAAAAAAGTTTAAATAAGAAGTGAATTTTCTAGGAAGATACTTGAATTTTCAACCCAAAAAGACGAATTTTCAATAATAAAAGTTGAATTTTCATACAAAAAGGATGATTTAATCTTCAATCAAACAGTTGCATTTTCATCCAAGAAAATTTAATTCCCTACTAGAACAGATGACTTTTTAAATCAGCAAGACAAATATGAAAAAATATAGTTGAATTTTCATCCAAAAAATATTTAAATTAATTTTTCAACACCAAAATATGAATTTTTCTCAAAAGGTAAATTTTCAACGAAATAGTTGAATTTTCAACAAAACAGTAGATTTTTGGACCAAAAACGATGACTTTTTATCAAATTTATCAAACTTTTAACCATACAGTTGCTTTCTTATCAAAGAAAGATGAATTTTCTACTCATACAGATGAATTTTTTTATAAAAAAGATACATTTTCAACCAAATTAGTCGAATTTTCATACAAAAAAGATTTCAGTTTATTTTTCAACACCAAAATATTAATTTTTCTCAAAAGGTAAATTTTCTACGAAATAGTGGAATTTTCAAGCAAAAAGATTGACTTTTTAACAAAACTCTTGAATTTTCAAAAAAACAATAAAATTTACAACTAAAAAGATAATTGTCAGGAGGAAGCAACTGCGAAAAAAAATAAATACAAAGCAAATAAATTACTAACGAGAATGTTATATCAGGGTTACCGCAAAACTTAATTTTAAAAATTCTCTAATTTTTCCCTGACCAACTTTTCATTTTCTCTGAGTATTAATATTTAAAGACCAGAATATTACCTTGGTAACATTTTGAACCTAGAATCTTTTATAAGCGGAATAAAACAATTTCTAATAAAAATTGAAAAATTTCAAATTTATCCTGCTTGATGAAGGACCCCCCCCCCCCAACCAAATATCTTCACCCCTCCCACCGCCCCTGAGCTGTTACGTAATTTAAGTACGGTCCCTAATCGCTAAATTTTTGTTAAAAAAACTAATTTTCAAAAAACGAGAATAAAATTTTCAAAAACAGCTGAATTTATCGAAAAAAGACGAATTTGTAACAAAATAATTGAATCCTGAACCAAAATGATGAATTTTTCAAAACCAAGAATAATAAGCTACCCAAATGGACAAATCTTCAAATTTTAATTTTCAAATGAATTTCATACTGAATGGAACCTAAAATGGAATAGCTGCATTTTCAAATAACAAGTTTAATTTGAAATAAGATTGAATCATTAATTTTAAATCAAAAATAGTCGAATTCAACCAGAAAAGACGAGTTTTTAACAAAATGCATGAACTCTCAGACAGAATAAATACATTTTTAACAAAAAAAATGTAATAGTCCAATTTTCAATTAAACATTTTATTTTTCAACCAAGAAGATTAATTTAATGAAAAATGAATTATCAACAAAATACATGAATTTTCCATCATGTACTAGAATTTTCCACTAAACAAGATGCATTTTCAACCAAATAGTTGAATTTTCAACAAAGAAGTTTTTTTTCAACCAAGAGAATTAATTAAAAAAAAAAAAGATAAATTATCAACAAAATACATGAATGTTTCACCAAGAACTTGAATTTTAAACTGAAAAAAAAGAATTATCAACCAAATAGTTGAATTTTAAACTAAAAAAGATCAATTTTCCAACCAAAGAAAAAACATTTTTTAGAAACATCAACAATTTTTAACTAAAGAGATGAATTTTCAACTAAAATGATAAATCTTAAAAAAGAAGAATTTTAAAGAAAAAAGTTTAACACTCGACCAAATAGTTGAATTTTCAACCAAAATGTTTATTTTCAACCAAGAATCTTAATATTCTAAAAAAAGAGATGAATTATCAACAAAATACGTCAATTTTTTGAATAATCGAATTTTCAACCAGAAAAGATGGATTTTCCACCAGTAAAAAATAAATTTTTAAAATTATATAAATGACCATAACTTTTGTACTATTCAATTATTTAAAGCATTTATTGTTTAAACAAATATATATCATAATTAACACATATTTACTTTGTTAAACATTTGTTTTAAAAATTAATTAATCTTAATTTAACAAATTAAAAAGACATTTTATAAATTTAAAGGCCCTAAAAATGGTAAATAATTAAAAAATATTAAAACATATTTAATTTAAAAATTTTTAAAAATTTAAAAAATTTAAATTAGGTTTAAAATTATTATATAACAAACAACAAAAAAATACATTTATCTATTTTAGTAGAAAATGCATCTTATTGGTTGAAAATTCATCTTTTTAGTTGAAAATGCGTTTTTTCTTATTTAGAATTAATTTTTTAAACTGGAAATGGCACTTTTCTATTTTTCGTAAAAAATGTATCTTTTTTGATAGAAAGCTGATCTTCACGGTTGAAAATTATACTATTTCGTTGAGAATTTACTTTAATTTTATTGAAAATCAATTTTTTTACTGAAAATTTAACTATTCTATTTTTAGTTGAAAATTTATTTGCTTTCTGTAGAAATTTAACTATTTGTTGAAAATTTGTTATTTTTTTGTTGTTGTAAAAGAGTACTCCTATTATTTTAAATTTCATCTTTTTGGTTAAAAATTCATTTCTTTATTCGAAAATTTAACTGTTTTTTTGAAAATTCGTTATTTTTTTGGTTGAATATTTATTTTACTAACTGAAAATTATCCTACTTTATTTTTGGTCGACAATTTGTCTTTTTAGTGTATAATTTATGTAATCGCTTAAAAATTATTTTTTTTTAGTTGAAACTTCACTTTAGCTATTCAATTTTTTGTGGAAAATTTATCTTTTTTGATAGAAATGTAATCTTTTTCATTAGAAAATTATCGGTTTAGTAAAAAATTTAACTATTCTATTTTTTGTTAAGAATTCGTTTTTCTCATTCAAAGAAAAATACATCATTGTGATTCAAAAATCAATTTCGTTAATTGAAAATTCGTTTCTTTTTAGTTGAATTTTTTCTTTTTTACTGAAGATATAACTATTCCATTTTCGCTTGAAATATGTGTTTTTAGTTGAAAATAAATTAATTTTTCTGAAAACTCGTTTTTTATTAATTTACTTTTCTGACTGCAAATTGAAATATTATATTTTTGGTTTGTAAGTTGACCCTTTTTAGTTTAGATATGAATTATTTTGTTGAAAATTCATTTTTTGGGTTGAAAATTGATTGTCTTAACTAAAAATTTAATTCAACTATTTTTGTTTCAAAAATCATTTTTTTAATAAAAAAAAATATATTTTGTTGAAAATTCGTTTCTTTTTTTGTTGAATGGAAATGGTACTTTTCTATTTTTGGTCGAAAATTTACCTTTAATCATAGAAATTTAATCTTCTTGGTTGAAAATTATACTATTTCGTTGAGAATTTTCTTTAATTTGGTTGAAAATCAATTTTTTTACTGAAAATTTAACTATTCTATTTTTAGTTGAAAATTTATTTGCTTTCTGTAAAAATTTAACTATTTGTTGAAAATTTGTTATTTTTTTGTTTTTGTAAAAGAGTACTCCTATTATTTTAAATTTCATCTTTTTGGTTAAAAATTCATTTCTTTATTCGAAAATTTAACTGTTTTTTTGACAATTCGTTATTTTTTTGGTTGAAAATTTATTTTACTAACTAAAAATTATCCTACTTTATTTTTGGTGGGAAATTTATCTTTTTAGTTTAAAATTTATGTAATCGGTTAAAAATAATTTTTTTTTAGTTGAAAATTCACTTTAACTATTCAATTTTTTGTGGAAAATTTATCTTTTTTGATAGGAATGTAGTCTTTTGCATTAGAAAATTATCGGTTTAGTAAAAAATTTAACTATTCTATTTTTTGTTAAGAATTCGTTTCTCTCATTGAAAGAAAAATACGTCAATGTGATTAAAAATTAATTTCATTAGTTGAAATTTTTTTTTTTACTGAAGATATAACTTCCATTTTCGTTTGAAATTTATATTTTTAGTTGAAAATAAATTAATTTTGCTGAAAACTCGGTTTTTTAAATTTACTTTTCTGACTGCAAATTGGAATATTATATTTTTGGTTTGTCAGT
>CAKNYM010052194.1:167190-199850 GCA_932195095.1 Andricus curvator | reverse complement strand
AAATATCGAGCGCGAAGCGCGAGTGTCGTGATGAGAATGTGTTCCTTAAGGTCGATAGAACCTTAAGTAAATTAGTTCATCTTTTTATGTAAAACTGACATAATTAAACCAAAAGCAGGTCATAACGATGAAGCTTTAACAGAGTATTAGCCCGCGAAGCGTGCACTAGCGAGGACACGAAGTGTGAAAACCTAGACGACAAATGTGTCCGAGCGCGCAGCGCGAGGTGAATACATTATCGAGCGCGAAGCGCGAGATAAACATATAATCGAGCGCGAAGCGCGAGATGAATACCCAATCGAGCGCGAAGCGCGAGATCCAACAGGTGCGCGCCCTAGGCGCGCTGAAACTTGCGAGCGAAGCGAGCCGCGCGCGAAGCGCGCTATGAGAATGTGCCCGCGAAGCGGGCGGAGTTTTTATTTTAAAAAGATGTTCAAATTAGGCATTTTTACGCTCTTAATGGGCACTCCTATTTAAAAAAACACCGATACTTTAAGGAATTGATTTTGATAATTTGAAGGGATTTCAAAGAAGTTCAAAGACTATAAGGTATTTTTTTTGTAATCCAAGGAATTTTCAAGATCTTCAAACAATTGCAAGAAATTTCAAAAGATTTCAAAGAACTTTAAATATTTTGAGGTAATATAAAATATTTTAAGGAATTTTTAATTGATTTCACTAACTTAATAGGATTTCAATTGATTCTAAAAGATTTCAAATTGATATATTGTAGGAAAATATTTCAAAGAATTTCAGTAGATTCCAAGGAATTTTTCATTTATTTTAATAATTTGAAGGAATTTTAAAGGACTGGGAATATTTTAGGGCATTTGAAAAGAATTCAAAGCATTTGAAAGAGATGTCAATAATTTCAATAAATGCCAACAGATTTTAAAGGGTTTGAAATATTTTAACAGATTTTAAGGAATTTTCAACCGATTTTAGTAATTTAATTGATTCCAAAGGATTTTTCAAGTAATTTTTCAAGATTAGGAATATTTTAGGGTATTTTAAAAGAATCCAAGATATTTCCAAGAGATTTCAACAATTTGAAAGAATTTCAAAAAAATGTAAAGAATTTTAAAACTTTTAGAGGTTTCTTGAAGATTCCAAGGATTTTTCATTTGATTTCAGTACTTTAATTGATTTCAGAGGATTTGCAATATTCTAGAGTAATTCAAAAGATTCCAAAGCATTTTGGAAAGCTTCAAAAAGTTTTAAGTGATTTTAAAAGTTTTGAAAGGCCTTGCAATATTTTGGGTAAATTTCTAATGATTCCAAGGAATTTTTTTATTTGAATAATTTGAAGGAATTTCAAAGGATTTGAAATATTTTAGGCTATTTTTTAAATTTTCATTTGATTTTAAAGAGATTAAAAAAATTTCAAGAATCCAAGGAATTTTGAATTTATTTTTCAGTAATTGATTTCAGAGGATTTCAAATATTTTTTGAATTTTCATTTGATTTTAAAGAGATTTAAAAAGTTTCAGAGAATTTTAAGATTTAGATTATTCTAAAAGATTCCTAGGGGTTTTCAATTGATTTCAGTAATTTAATTGATTTGATAGGATTGGGAATATTTTAGAGTATTTTAGAAGATTTCAAAGCATTTTCGAAAGCTTTAAAAAGTTTCAACTTTCAAGTAATTTTAAAATAATCAAAATAAATATGAAAACGCTGTTTTGCTACTATTTTGAAATAAAATACACTAAAGACACAGATTTTTTGAAAAATAAAAAATTGACAGATTTTCGCAGAAGGAAAAAAAAAATATTGTTTGAAAAGTTTTTGTTTAATTTAGCTTTTAATAAGAAAGATACTGTAACGCTTATAAAGGTCTGGAAAGTTCTATCGACAGGATAATTTTCTTCTCATAATAAAAGAATTTAATCAAATAGACAATTTAAAAATTTGTTATCATATTTCTTGAAAACTGAAAGATTGGTAATTACTGCCATTATTCTATGTATCGTTCATTTTTTTAAACTTTGTAAAGCTTATATAATAATGAAAATTAATGTTATTCGTAGTATTTTTTAATTTGAAATTTATATGCTCATATACATGTGAAAACGAATAATTCACAATTTATTTTTTGAATAACATTTCTTTTAATTTATAAAATAAAAAATGTTATACGGCAATATAATTTACAAATAAGTTAAGTGTTAAACAAATTTAAGAGCCGATTATAATAGATTTAATTATAATTATATTCATGATTTTTTCAAGATGATAACGATGGCAGAATTTACCTACAAATAAATTATAAGAAATCCATTACTCCTTAAGGTTCAACAGAGAAAAAATATGAAAAGGAGCTCCTTATTGAAGGCTACGTACATCATCCTGTAGTGCCTTCTAATTATTTTTTACAAATATTTTGTAACATTAAATAAATATAGATAACATAGGAAAAATAAGTATTTGGTTTATTCTTTTTCATAAAAAAAATAATGAGCGCGCGCCTTGGCGCGCGCAAGACTACTAGTTCAATAAAAAATATCAAATATTACTTCGGAATGTGGAAGGATTCAATTAATAGTTGTTCCTATAATATATTAAATATAGTTTCCGCATTTTTTGCACTTTTATGTAAATGATATATTATTGCACTTACCAACTGAATCAAGCAGAAAAACCGCAAGAGTAAACAGGAAAGTTCCGATAACAATCTTCATTGCTGATATCGAAGGGTTCAATTCGTAAACGTAACTGATAAATTCTTAACAAAATCAGGGCTATTTATACTGATGATTTCTAAGCTGTACTAGTAAAATCGTCACGATTATGAAAAATTGCCTAACCCTAATGATAGACGCAGGAAAATAATTTTCAAACGAAAGCAAGGTCTTAGGATGTATAGAAGGTGCTATGATTATTTGCTATGTACTTGTATGATCATTATCGTGCTCTTTCCGTATCCGCGTAAAAAGTAAAACAACTGAAGAAATATGAGAAAAATATGTCAGAATTTATTTTCTTTCACAGAAACAAATTTTGATTCTGCAATAAACAAAAATTATATTTTTAAGAAACAAACATTTGTTGCGCTCTGTATCAAACACATAATACCTATATTTAAATCTAATACATTTTGTGCAAGATTGAGTAAAATGCTGGAATTGAACAAATAATTAATCACTTATTTAATCCAAATAAACAAGTACACAAAGATTTTTCGAAAATTATTTTGATAAATAGCAGTTATTTGATCAATTTAATTGAAATCATTTGATATCAGAGAAATAAGGAAGACATCTTTTGAGTTTTATGAAGACCAACAAACTTTTCCGGCCATAGGAATTTTGTTCTAGAATTAAATTTTTGGACAGATACAACGCAAGATTACACAAAATGCTAATTTTAGGGTTCCTTTTATAAAAAAAAAACATTTTCTCAAACCATTATAAATTTTGATCTAACTGAGATATTCAAGTTTTCTTTCTTCTTCACAAACGAAAGATTTGACCAAATGCGCAGAAAAAAGTTACCGAATTAAAAAAATTTTATAAACAATACTTTTCACTCTTTTATAGTATCTTGATTCGGCTAGCACAAAAATCATAGAATGTCTCCTTCATATAAGCAGGAATTTAAAGAAAATATTGCTTGGAATAAAAAAAAAATTTCCATCACATCAACTTTTAATATTTCAAAAATTCATTCGGTAAGATAAAGTGAAATTTAATAGAAAATCACACTTTCTTTATTTTGTCCCATATTTTTTAAAAATTCGTGCAAATATAGAACAAAATTCGGTAAGTTTTAGGCAGGACAAATCATTTTTATGGTTATGAGCATTTTTTTAAATGACAAACATTTTTTCCTAACATTTGGTCGAATCATTTGTTGTTTCTGAAAATAATCAACTTTAGAAAAAAAAAATTCTCCTGGCCACCAAAATGGTTTAGTCCGCATGAAACTTGAAGGATGTCTTCCTTATAGAAGTACAAATTAAGTATCTTAATTGAGTCAAAAGTTATGAAGTTTCAAAGAAAAAAATTATATATTTTTTTAAACAACCCTAGCATTTATAATTCTCATAACTTTACGAAAATGGTATTTTTTAAACAGCAAAAATACGTGTCGTCTTATTTTCTTTGACTTGAAATTGATTTGGTCAAACTGATAACAATTTCTGCTATTTAGTTAAATAATTCAAACATACTATATATATATTGTAAAATTATGGCAATTAAAAAAAATTAGTTAAAGTAATACGCGTTTTTATATCATTTTTTTCGTAAATTCCGTAACTTCGGAAGAAACGTTGAACTTTTATTTACAAAAGCAATGATTTTTTAAGTTTCCGTATTGTGAAATAAAGTTTCATCAAAGTCATGTGCAAGGTCCAAAGATAACAGAAGATACTCTTAAAAAATGTTTCTCCATTGAAAACAAACTTACTTTGTTTGACTCGCATATTGCAAATCAGAATGATTTGACTGAAATTTTGAAACTGCGCTTTCGAATAAATTTACAAAATTTTTTTAAAGAAAAATCATTGTTTTTGACGAATCTTAAACAAATTAAATCTAAAGAAACGATTTTTGAATGTAGAATAAAATAATTTCCAGTGCCATAGAGATTTATTCCGCAACATGGAAAACATTAAATTTTGCTCCTTTTCTGAAAATTAAAATTTTCTAAACCATTTCCTTTTGGTCCTGGCAAGTTGCAAATCTTCCAAAAAAATGGGGATCGGAACTAAACAAATCTATTAAAATAACTTTAAAAGCGAAAAAGAAATTAATTTCTGAAGTTTATTATTAATTTTCCTTGGTTGAAAAATAATTTTTTATATTGAAAATTAAACTAGTCCAGCTGAAGATTCATAATTTTATATGAAAATTCATCTCTTTAGTGGAAAATCCACCTATTTTTGGTTGAAAGTTTATTCATCCAGGTAAAAAAATCTAGTATTATATTTTTGGTTCTGAACTAATCACTTTGGGTAAAATTTTTCTTATTTGGTGAAAATTTAATTATTTTGTTGAAAAATCAAGACCTTTTTTGAACAGTCATTATTTTTGTCAGAAGAATAAACGATTTTTTCGAAAATACGTCCTATTAATTCAAAAATTCATCTCTTGTGATAGAAACTTGATTTTTTCGGATCAAAATGCAACTTTAAAACAAAATTAATCGGTTTTCGTTCTCAATTCAACGATTTGTTGAAAATTCATCTTTTTTGGTTGCAAATTTAACTTTCTGATTGAGAGTTTAACTCCTTTGTTGAAAATTAATTTTTTTTTTGTTGAAAAATTAATGTTTTTATCTAAAATTTAATTTTTTTCATCAAAAATTCTTTTTTTAATCTAAAAATGTAACTATTCTAATTATAGATTCATCATTTTAGTTCAAAATTAATCTTTTTTGTGAAATTTCATCTCTATGGTGAAAAATCTCTTTATTTGTGGTTAAAAGTTAATTCCTTTCGGTACAAAAGCCTAATAATATATTCTAGGTTGAAAATTTTTATTATTTTGTTAAAAATTGATTCATTTCGTTGAAAATTCAACAATTTAATTTAATATTTTTGGGTCAAAAATTGAACTATTTTGTTGATATTTTTTTCTTTTTTGACTGAAGAATCTTTTTTGGCTTGTTGATTAATAATTATTAATGCAATTATTACATTTTCTTATGAAAATTCATCTTTTTGGTGTGAGAATTCAATTTCTTGGTTAAAACTTGAACTCCTTTGTTGAAAATTAATTTTTTGTTGCTGAAAATTCATCACTTTAGCTGAATATTCATCTCTTTGGTTGCAGATTTTACTATTTTGCTTAAAATTTGTTTTTTTGGTGAAAAAATTATTTCTTGAATTGTAAGTTAAACTATTATATTTTTTTATTGAAAATTCGTCAATCTACTTGGTTGAAAATTCCCCTTTTTTTGGATAATTTAACTACTTGGTTAAAAATTTACTTCCTTCGTTAAAAATTCATTTTTTTGGTTGGTGGTTCATGTTGGTTGGAAATCAATCTTATTTGTTGAAAATGAAACTATTTTGTTGAAAATTCATTTTTTGTTGTTGTTAAGAACCAATTTCTTAACTCAAAAACCACCTCTATTTTTAGTTGAAAATTTAACTATTTGGTAATTTTCGAAAAAATGAATGTTTTCTAAAAAATGTTCTGTTATTACAAGGAAGTGCTAAATCTTCCAAAAGTGAGAGTTTAAACTAGGTAAATCTAATGAAACAGTTTCAGAAAAAAAATTCAATTTTCAGGGCCATAGAGATTTGTAGACGTATATAGGAAAATTTGAATTTTTTTCTGTTTTAAAAGTCCTCGCAGAAGATGGATAGAAAGAGCCTTTCTGTGAAATTTTTTTATTACGACTTTTAATAAACATCATGCTAAATGCGTGTAAGATCCGCTTTTGTTAGTTTCACGTAAATAAAGAAAGGCAAAATACATTAGGTGTGTAAATATTTTTTTATATTTTAAGTGACGTAGCCTGTTTACAAGTTTCAAAAAATTGCCTTCTAATTGTGTCAATGAAGTTTGAAATGTTACAACATCAATATTTTTCATTAAACTTTTCTATTTGTCACTATTTTCATTTTCATGAACTTATTTTAATTAATAAATACAGGTCATAACAATATTATATATTCTTACCAAGCGATTATTTTTAAAGATGGAATTAGTACATATTTAATTAACTAAGAATTTTGACAGAGGTTTAAAATTTTTAATTAGTTTTAGAGTTAACGTTTAAATTATAAGGATTTAACAGGCCTAATCGAAAAATATAATTTTTTCAAAATAACAACAAAAATTACTTCTTTTATTTGGTTGGTAAAATTATTATTTACAATTGTTTGCAAAGTATTCTTCGTGTAATTAGTATTAATTATATATACTTTTACTTCAAAATAGTAACAAAAATCCAAAATTCGACTAATTAAATGTTTTGAAGTTTCTGTAAACAAACCAAAAAAGATATATAAAAGACATTTTGTTTTCATATTTTTAATAAATTTTTCACTTGTAAAATCCCAACGAAAATTAATATTTTTGTTGGTATTAAAAAAAAATCTGAATTGATTAAAGTTTTTATTTCTTAAATATTATTTTCTATTATAATTTGCTATTGAAACCTGTACAAGTAAAAAATTGGCGATAATTCCTGTACAGTTCCTGTACATTTTTTTAATAAAGAAAAAGATTAATTTTCAACCAATAAGAGAACAGATGAATTTTCTTTGAAAAAATTAATTTTCCATGAAAAATAATTCACTAACAAAAAAGTTCAATTTTGCATCAATTTGTGTAATTTCATCTCAAATTAATAAATTTTCCAACCAATAAGATGCATTTTCTACCAGAAACTTGAATTGCCTATCGAAAAATGAACTTTTAACAAAAAAGGAAATTTTCAACCCAAACTATTGAATTTTCTTGCAAATAGTTGAATTTTCAGTTAAACAATTACTTTTTGACCAGAAAAAAATTAATTTTTAACAGAAGTTCAATTTTTAAACAAAGAGATGAAGTTTCAACTAAAATTAAGAATTTTCAACTAAAAATGTAATTGTTGATATTTCAACCAAAAGAAAATTTAATTTTGAATTAAAAACAGTTAAATTTAACCAAAAAAGACGAATTTTCAACAAATATATAAATTTTCAACCGAGTGATGAAATTCTTAAAACAGGATTAATTTTTCTACGACAAAATGCGAACTTTCAACAAAATACATGCATATTTACCCAATTAATTGAATTTTCAAATAAAAAAGATAAATTTTCAAGCAAAAATGAAATAGTTAAGTTTTCAGCTGACAAAATTATTTTTCAACTGAATAAAAGTAGTTTTAATTTAAATGATAATTTAAGTATTAACTAAAATGATGAATCTTCAACTAGAAGAATACATTTTTAACAAATTTCTCAAAAATAAAATAAATTCTTATTTTTTATTTTTAAAAACCCTATACACGTCTTTGGCATCCCTTGAAATTTTTCAAATCCGATAATATTATTTGCAATATTTGGAAATCGTGAAAATCCATTAAAATAAGTAGAAATTATTGGAAATCGCTTTAATATTAATTAAAATGTAATAATTCATTAAGTTCTCTGAAAAAAAATTGTTTGAATCTCTAAAAATCTTTAAACCCTTCCAAATATTTGAAGATGCAATAAAATCATTTACATTTTGTAAAATTTCTTGAATTACCTTAAAATCCCTTTAAATCTTGTGAAATTCTCAGTAATCGCTTAAAATCTTGGTGAATCCTACATAATTCTTCAATATTTCAAAAAATTTTTGAAATCTTTCAAAAATCTTTCGAATCTTTTAAAATAAGTTTGGATCTTTAAAGTCCTTTCAAATTTTGTAATTTCCTGCATGTCTCTGAAAATTTGTGACATCTGTAGAAATCACCAGGTGGAAAATTATAAATAAATAAATTATAAATAAAACAATAAATAAATGTATATCTTTAAAGATTAAAGAAAAATCCTTCAAATCTTGTGAAGTTCCTTAAAATATCTTAAAATTTTTCGATATCTTTGGTTTCAAATTAATTGAAATCCCATAATAACTTTGAAATAATTTCAGGTCCTATAAAATCTATTAAATCTTGTGAAATTCTTTGAAATCTCTTGAAATATTCAGAAATGCTAAAAAAATCCTTGGACACTTCTTAAAATTTTTGCAAGCTTTCGAGATTCTTTGCAATTTAAAATATTATATAAATATATAATCGGAAAAATCAATTAAAATAACTAGATATGATTTGAAAATTCTTGATGATTCATAAAAGTTTTCCAAAATAAAACTTCTTCTGAAACTCCTTTATATACCATAACATCCCTTAAACTTCAAATTATTTTTCAAAATCCTCTAGAAACCCTTTAAAATCTATCTAGCTTTAAATCTTTGGAAATGCTACCAAATCCTTTCAGATACCTTAAAGTTTTCCAAATATCTTTAAATTTTTTGGAATTTGTTAAAATAGTCGAAATAAAATTTAATCTTTTACAATCCCTTCTTCTTGGACATTCCTCAAAAGTTTAGAAATCTCATGAAATTATTATAATGATTTTATATCATGATTTTTCTCGAATTGCAGAAAATTACACGAAATTGATTATTATATCATGAACCCGTTAAACAGTTTTTAGAAGAGAAAACGTTAAACTCAAAAAATTTATGAAAAAATTACAAAAAAATATGTGATGCGCTCCATTTTTGCAAAATAAGCGGGGATCTCAGACCTGATCATAAGTGTAAATACTAATTTTTAGAACCTTTGGTATCAGTAAAAAAATTAGTTTCATGAAGCAACCGACACCGTTATTATTTATTGTGTTGCATCATGATGCGTAATTGTGCAACCGTGACTTCGTACATGAAAATGTTGAAATTTTGTTTCACAATACACGAACCTGAAAAGTTAATACTTCCGTAAATAAAAATTCCGCGTATGTCTAGAAAGCTACCGAGATTATAAAATCTGACCAAAAAATAAATAAAAACCTGTATTACCTTCACTAATTTTTTTTTTCAATAACATTGTAACTGTACACAAATATTTTTTTATTATTCAAATAAATAGCAGAAGGTATTATCAACTGATTAAGATTCTTTTCATGCTAGTGCTAAATTAAATTCCTTTTTACACAATACACCAGATTATTAGCAACAAAGAAACTATAGAGTAAAAAAATGCTCTCCACCAGAAACATAGTTTTGCTTGCATGAAACTTACAAGATTTCTTTGTTATTTGAATACCAATTTAGCAACAAAAGTTGTAGAGTCTTTGAGAAATTTTGTTTTTGTTAATTTATCAGCGGGCTTCAAAAGAAAGACTTCAGAGATAACTAAGAAAGCTAATAACTAAGAAATAACTAAAAAAAAAAAAAAAAATTAAAACACTGAAGTATTTTAATTGAATCAAAAGTTATAATGCTTACAAATAAATTGAATTTTAAAAAAGCTGATCATTTAAAATACTTCTAGCATTTCGAAAATAACGCTTTTCTCAAAATGCTGAAATACGTGTCGTCTTATTTCCATTAGTTTCCTTAGTTCCATTGTCTGCATGTCTGCTTACTAATAGAAAATATAATAATAATAACAAAAAATAATGTAAATCGATGTTATTAACATATCGTCTTGGTGTTCATTAGAATCAATTTTCATACAATTTTAATTTGCACAAAACTTTTTTTATCTCTGTATCTTTGATACAGGGTACAACAAATATTTCTTTCTTCAAAAACTGACTTTTGTTCATTGCAGAATTTATATAAATCTTAAAAAATACATTCTAGTAATTGTTTTACTCATATTTTTTTAATTATTTTGCCGCCTAGGTGAATATGAAAATAACGCAATAATCATCTAATCAGTACATAGGAAATAATCAAAGCACTTGCTATATACATCATAAGACCCTGTTTTGGATTAAAATTTCGTTGATTTCGTTTATCATCATGGTTACGTCAATTTCAATAATTGTCACGATTTTCCTAGATGAAATTAACTATTTCTGATTAATTAAGACGAAATTTAGAATAAATATCAACTATTACACTTTTTTAATCGCATTTTCTGATTAAAAGTTCAACTTATTTGTTAAAAATCCATTTTTTTGGTTGAGGATTTATCATTTTAATTGAGAATCCAATTCTCTGGTTGCAAATGTAACCATTTCGTTTTGGAATTCAGTCTTTTATATTAATTTGTTTACTAAAAATCTAATCATCCCAGACAAAGTGTCATCATACAAGTTTAAAGTTTATCTCTATGGTGGACAATGTAAATTGTTCGATTTTGGGCAAAAATTATTCTTCTTGGTAGAAAAATCAGTTTGTCGTTTGAAAATTCAACAATTTGGTTGAAATTCTGGTCACTTCTTGACTGAAAAATCCTTTCTGTTGAAAATTCAAATATTATGTTTAATATCAGTATTTTTGATTTGAAAATCTATCTCTTTGGGTAGTATTTTTTTCGTTAAAAATGCAACTGTTTAGTTTCTTCTAAGATTGAGTCAGTAACATTTTTTTACTAATATTAATTAGTGACTGAATTCTAGCTACGAATCAGCTATTTTTTATTGTTTAATCTTTTTTGGTAGAAAATTTAACCACGATTGATGATTAATTCATTGAAATAAAATTAGTAAAAAATAGCTGATTCATAGCTAGAATTCATCACTGATTAATATTAGTGAACAATTTTACTAATTAATATTTAGAAGGAACCAAACAGTTCCATTTTTAACCAAAAAAAAAATTAAATTTCTACGAAAAGAAAGTACTTTTTAAATAAAGAATTCGAATATGGAACCTAATAGTTGAATTTTCAACAAAAAGGATTTTTCAGTTAATGAATATTGCAAATTTCAACCAAATTGTTGAATCTACAAGTTAAGAAAATAAATTTTATTTCAAGCAGTCGAATTTTCAACCCGAAGATATGAATTTTTTTGAAAAGAGCAATTTTCATCAAAAATTTACATTTTCGAACAAAGAGATACATTTTTAATTCACATGAAACTTTATCTGGAATAGTTAAATTTTTAGGTAAAATAATTAATTTTTAAACAAACAAGAAAATAGTTACATTTTCAACCAAAAAGATCAACTTCGAACTTATAAGATAAATGTTCGCCAGGAGTTGGTAAATTTTTAGTAAAAAAATAGGATTAAAAAGAAAAAGAATTTTTAAACGAAATGGTTACATTTTCAATCAAAGAGATTAATTTCAAACTGAAATGATGAATCCTTAACCACGAAAGTTAATATGTAACACAGTCGTTCAACTTTTAATCAGAGAAGAGGATTTCTCAAAAAAAATGTACCAGTTGATATTTAAATCAAAAAATTATTTTATATCAGATCAGAAACTGTTGAATTTACGCAAAAAATTCGTGACAATTATTTCAATTTATGTAACCCTAAAGATGAACGAAATCAAACCAATTTCTAACAAAAACAAGGTTTTATGATGTATAGTATAGCACATGCTATTATTGGAATGTGTTTATTTGGTCTGAAGAAATTATAATTACGCAATAATCAAAAATTATGTTTCAAAAGAAGATATTGTTATTTATTGTTATATATAATAGTACAGTGAACCCCGGAGATATAATCGATTTTGGGGCTGACCTTGGACCTAACTCCCCGGAGTTATGTTCACTCTGAACGTAAACAGTCATGGGCGTATGAACCGTTTCCGGTGAATTTTAATGTGCGGTAACAAATATTTTGATAATTGTTTTTCTAATAGGGAGACAAGTTTAAACTAAATGTTTCACGGAAATCAGGAAGAAAGTTTGCCGTTACAGATTAAAATAAATGTGTTTTCTGCTTACGTACTTTAAACGTTTGCGGGCCCCTAAGTATCTCGTTTAAGAGGAGAGATTTCTATTGAAAAAACAGGACAAACAGGAGATGTAGCAATTGCAGCATTTCTAGACATAAAGTAATACCCCTACGGAATCTATATTGAATTCTGCTAAGGAAAATGTTGTAGGTACCACTGTTCATAGGTGGATGCGTTATATGCTTTGCGGCAGGATTGTCCATTCATTGCGCCATTGTTGGAACGTGAGATCGAAAGTAAAAAGGGTTTTCCGCAGGAAGAAGTATTATCCTTCACCCTATAGGAACTTGTCATTGATGATTTGATTGATAGGTTAAATAAATTAGGTTTTTAGGCAAAATGCTCTCGACATTGTTGAGTATTGGTGTAACAACCGTGGTCTATCTGTTAACCCAGATGAAACCGAACTTTTGGGTTTTACGAGACGCAGGAAACTGCCTGATCTCGTGAACCCTAAGTTCTATGGCAAGACGATCGACTTTTCTGAACCCGATAAGTATTGAGGCGTTATTTTTACTCTAAATTGACCTGAAAACTACACGTTGATGCGTTAGTAAAGGAGGCCGAAGCAGCCTTTTAGGCTTGCAGCTGCGCAATTTCAAAAGTTTGGGGACTCAAATCCGAGGTAGTTTACTGGTTACATATGGTAATCATAAGGCCAATTATAGCTTATGCCTCATCAATATGGGTGCTAAGAACCAGCTTGGTCAATTCCAAGAAACAACTGGAGAGCTTAGATTAGAGAGCTTAGAGAGCTTGCAATGAGAGCAAACTTAACAGCGCCATTGGGTTCCATCTTAGGTATACCACCGCTGCACCTTCTAATTAGGCAGAGGGCTGCAGCAAAGGCATGCAGAACTTTCCTGAAGGCCAAACATAGAGATACTGCTTTCCTTGATCTGCATGCTTTAGTAAAGATGATATTGTCAGGAAGGACGAATCTGGAGCACTTCGCATGAAATCCTTCGCGGAAAGAACAATCGCACTAGGCAACTTCCTTAAAGTATTTCAAGCTGAAATGGTGGCTATCAAGGCCTGCCTAGAGGAGATTCGTAAACGTGGGTTTTTTATCCACCACATTTACATGTGCTCCGACAGTCAAGCTGCTTTTAAAGCTCCCCAATAGGAGGAGATGACATCCAGACTTGTCTGGAGTTGCCTACAAGAACTTTTCATCGAAAACTGGTAATTGGAAGAATACACGAGATATTGAAACATGGCTAAAGGAACCATGTTTAGGAAAGATTCTTAGGTTGGGTAGTGTCGGATTCTTACTGACTCACCCCCCCTCCCTTTTTTCCCTGCCAACTCATGTTTCCGGAATCCACTTTCGCATTACTTCAGGAACAAAGGCTATGGGCCAGTAAGGCATGCTTCGGCTGCCAACGTTTTTCTACCTGCTTGGCACTGTTCTCTCTCTTCACACAACCAGGATGCACGCACCGTGCTCAATAGTGTGGTGGTACCACACCTCGGGCTCGTCGGCCTTTGGCACCCTGGTTGAATATATAAGGCTAGGCAGCACGTCCTTGAGGCTCCTTCAACGAAGCTGCCCCTCGGAACGCCCTGCACCTCATCGACCCTGGCTGATGATCTGTCCGGGGCTCTCCTTCTCCTGCAGCGCAGAGGAAGCACTACGGCGTGCTTTCACACGCTGCAGCCTAATGGCCCTCTTTGCCGCATTTCCAACAGGCCGTCCTTCGATCACAACCCTTGCAGACCGCTGCCATGTGGCCACGCCTTGACAGCGGTAGCACCTCAACACCTCCGTTTTCTTCCAGACACGCCAGGACACACATCCCACCTTGAGGTGTCCTGTACGCATCAGTCTCGACGCCAGTCCTTCCGGCAGCTCTACGAAAGCCTTCAGATCATTTCTGAAGGTCTTTTTCGTGAGGCTGAATTTCACCTCTCTTGTAGCATTGCCGAAGTGCTTCCTAACGGCAGCCTCTACTTCTTCCGCCTCCGTGGTTGTGTCGAGGTCCAGGACCTCGACCTCGATCCGGGACACGAGCTCGCGCACGCTACCCCCGGCACCAACTGCCTCCTTAATAGCAACAGATAGCTTAACTCTGCCATCTGCTGCAGGTCCTACCTCAACTAGGACCTCTCCTCTGCGTGTTTCCCTGGCACCCTTGATTTTAACACCAAGGTTGTCCGGCTTCACGCTTTTTTTTGAGGTCCCTAAGGACCACTGCATAGCTCGAGCCCTCGGCCGGTCTTATAAGAACCGCCTTAGGTCGAGCTCGCCTTTGTGGTTTCGCCTGCTTCCTGGCAGTTGAAGGCTTCTCTTTATCTCCCTACTTAGGTGTCGAGGTCATTGTCGCTACAGCAGTGCAGGTTCTCGGCCTCTTTTCATCGGCTTCGAAGAATTCGCCTCTATGGGACTTACCGTGGGCTCCTGTTTGCGCTTCCAAGCTTGAGAGTGGGTATTTCCTCGGCTTCTTCTGTCTGAGTCCCCGTTTAGCTTGTGTTTTTGTTCGCTTGGATCTTCTTTGTGAATTCCTTCTTCCGGCTTCCTTGCCAACACCTGATGGTCAGCATTGGAAGTAACAATGGGCCCCTTTTTTAACACCTCCTTCAGCTTAACAATGTTTTCCAGACCATCTCTCATATAGTTTTGGGCCCTCGTCATGTCTCGCCTAGTCCCCGACTTTTGGCTCACGTCCACATCTTCCATTACATCTAAATCTCCTTCCGACTCCTCACAGATACTCCTGTTCAATTTTTGTTTAGTGTCCGCCATGCTGTTCCCACGTGTGGCTAGGGAAGTATTGGTCCACCCCCGCAGAGCCCCGCATGCGGGGGTAAGGCCTGACTACTCTAGGAGGCGACCTGATATCCTAGAGACACCGTTTGGAACACCATACCCTGGTAGCATTCAGTCATAGAGACGGTTGTTAACGCCTTGACTTCGGGGTTTTTCCATCGGTACCACACCTGGACCATTCTCCGCGACTTTTTATTGAGTTTTGTAACCGTACTCAGCAGAAACCCTCGGTACTGCCCCCCCCCCCCCTATCCACAACTTGGGGACGCGCCCGGTAGCCTGGACAAAGGCGCCGGGAAACTTCAGGTGTTACATTCGCTATTTTTGTGGTTATATTAAAATATGAAAATTATTTAAAGTTAACAAATCTGCATACACTTATACTACTCTAATTTGTAAATATATTTACAAAGTGAAGTAAACAGTAATAAGGGGTAGTTTACCCTCTTGAAATGCAGTTTTTCAAACAACCCCAGAACGCGCCAACTTCAGAAGCTGATTTTCTTGATAATAAAATTATTCTTATAAGTGTTCAATGAATTTTATAATTTTTCTAGATGAAAATAAAAAAAAGCATTTTCCCCTGATAAAAAATATGATGCGACCACTTAAGTTTAGAATGTTGTATTTAATATCGTCGTACGATATCTAGGCGGTCAAAATGCTGTACATAATATCGACGTTCGATAATAAACAATTTTCAATTGGTTTGGAAAATAAAATGTTGCTTAGAATCAGAGATATCGTAAATAACTGTTTAAAGGATGAACTTATTTTAGTTCAATGTACAAATATTTTTTTACAACACTATCATGAAAATGGCGTGTTTTCGTACTTATGATCTGTGTATAATGGGGCGCATTTCGAACGATGCGAATAAAGAACGTACGAAATGAGGAATGCTTACGAAAAGGCCTCTTTTCGTAAGCATTCCACATTTTCACAATAAGTGAAAGGAAGATAGTTAGATAAAGACGGAAATAGGTCGATGTTTTCAGCGACAACTGTAGCGCGCTCGTCTCGCGACATACCGTGCAGAAATATATACGCTATAAAAACTAATCAGTAATTAAAATATTAAATTTTGTCTTTTCAAACTGATAACATTTTTTTATGAGTAAACTATACACTTTTATTAGTAATTTGTAATAAAAAAGTAATTTTTCATTTATCTAATTTAAATTTTCCCGCAACTTTGACTATAGCAACTATAGCGCACCTAGCGGCGGAGAGGCTACCGGCTTTTATAACCTTATTTCTGAATGCTGTCACGCGTTTGTTGGTTGATTTTTTTCCAGACGGGGGGCTTCGCCCCCCGAACCCCCCAGCGGGGGCTTCGCCCCCTGCACCCCCACCAGGGCTGCACCCTGGACCGCCCCCCGCGCAACTTCGATCAGGTAGCGTTTTATTCACACTTTTCATGATCTTGTTGTAAAAAGTTTCGTGCATGTCTCGTGGTAGGCCCTTTTCTTGTCTCGTGCAGTGTTTTTAGGACGAGTCGTAGGTGAGGGCACCGAAGGTGCCCGAACGGAAAGGCCATCACTACCACTTGTAATGCAATATACTATTTCGAAGAAGATTCAAAAGTTCTAATAAGTAGTAGTTTACCCTCTTGGAATTTACTTTTGTAAAAAAACCTTGAAACAAGTAAATTCTAGAATTTTACTTTCTTAAGAATAAAATGATTCTTGTAAATATTTGATTATTTTTGCAATACTTGCAGAGCAAAAATTGAAAAAAATCATTTTACCGTTATAACAAATTAGGCATACCACCCCTGGAGGTCGAAATGCTGTACATAATTCTAGCGTTCGATAATAAATAATCTCCAATTGGTTTGAAATTTTTTTTTTTTTTGCATAGAAACAGAGATATCTTTAAGATAAATGTTTTTGGGGGGTCTTTTCGTTGAATTTAACTGTTTCAGATGAAAAGTTAGAAAATTTCTCTTTGAGATATTAACTATTACAAGTTTCGTTGAGAATTCAATTTTTTGGTTGAAAATAAAACTGCTGTAGTAGAAAATCAAACTATTTGTTTGAAAATCCAGCTATTCATTTGAAAATTTAACTATTCTGTGGATAATTCCTTTTTTTTAAATTAACTTTTTCATCTAAAAATATAGCTGTTCCATTTTTTTTGAAAATTGTTCCTTTGTAAGTTGAGAATTAAAATTTTCGATTGAAAATTAATGTACCTTTTTCAAAATTCGTTAGCAATTATACATATATTGTTTCTTCATATACGGAAATTTGTAGTAACCTAAATTTTCAAATCTTCTTTTTTGACATATTCCAATTTAATTGGATCCCAGGAGCTATAAAATACAATTTTTTTTTAAATCTCCGCGTTTGTGTGTGTGTAACTTTTTTCTATTTACTATATCTCGAAAACTTAAAGAGCTATGGAATCATAAAATTATTTTCTATTTTTGTATTATTTTTATTATTTCATTTTTATTTTATCATTCTTAAATTTTAAAATTTGTACGAATTGCAGCTTCGATTGATATCCAGGTCTGATATGATTTTGAGCTATATCAGCCATTTGGAAGTATTTTTCTTTGAGTTGAAAGTTTTCAAAAAAATGATTTTATCTTGTTTATGTAAAATTTTTTTTTTTATATTTAAAATACAACAATACGATATTTACTCTAATTTTTCGCGTTTTCGAAACACATTGATCGACCTATTGTTGAATCTTTTATGACCAACCCGTACCGATTAATAAAGATAAAGTCTATAAATCTCTCCATATTTATAAAGATTTATAAAGATCATAAATTTATAAAGGAGTGATTCATTTTTTCATTTGAGGAAAACTTTTTTGACATGTTTGTTCGAGTCTTCAAAACATGTCGGATGATCCATTGACGTATCTCCCATGACCTCTTATGATCTAGCAATACCGATTTATAAATTTAAAAAATATATTGTTTATCTTCTTGATATAAGAAAATCTTTTTCAATATTGGGAATATAACAGTAATGTATATGATATATTTGTTAGCGTCTGCGAGATGCATCGTTTGGAAATTTGTTTTCTCGGGTTGAAAATCCAATATCGCCTCTATAATAAATTTCGGAAAATAAAACTAATTCCATAACTTTTTGTGACAAATGAGTTCCGAAAACATTGATATTTATTACAGTTTAGTATTAAAGATTCAAAAATTATGCCCTAATCTACTTTAGCAAAATAAAATGGAACGATCCGTGATTGAAATCGTAGACTATTATTGTTAATTTACTTTAAAAAAAAAAAATTGTAATAAATTGAAAAAATAGTAAATTCAGTTGTTGGTCAGTTTTTATTCAGGAATGTTACATATATATTGTATATTGATATTGTTTTTTTGATTATATCTGTGGGTTTCGTGCGGGACTTCCTGGCCTATTTGAGTGTGCCGTATTGCACGGGATGAATTAATTTTCAATTTTTATCCAGGAAAAATATTTAGTTCTTCAAATTTATATTGTTTTTGTTGTTGTTCAATAGATCTGGGAAATAAATAGGCGATGAACCTGATGCACTATTTGGTGGGCCAGGACCTTCATAGGTTGCAAGTGGTGGTGCTGATACGGATTCGCATTATTTGGGGGTTAAATCTTCTTATTATTGTCTTCCGCAGCATGCGGAAAGAAACCCTCTGTAAAAAAAGTAGAAAATTATGACTACATGTTTTTAATAATAAGAAAAGTGTTGCGACTTTTAAATATTCAATGTTTCCGGTTTTTAAGTACAGAGAGTTAAACTTCGAACCATTTCAACAAACCGAAGCCAATATAAATAAATTTTTATATTTTCGACATTTTGTAGTTTGAAGAATTACCAATAAATGGCTTATGATGGTCAATTAGAATGAAAAATCAGTATTGATTTAAAAAATAATATAATGGTGACGTTTCAGTCAGCAAGAGACAAACATCTCTAAAATGACTTTCAAAGTCCTGGACTTTCATCTTCTGTCTCATGGCGAGCTTAAAATATTAGTTTTCTTTGAAACTTAAACTTTATTTTCGAACAGTGTTAACCACGAAAAATACTTTTAGTGTCTCTAACATCATTGCCAAAAAAATGTTACGTAAATTTCTGAATACAATACTGCTAAAATGACTAATCGAAAAGTCATTCCAGAGATGTTTGTCTCTTCCTTATGTTTTTTAAATCAATAGTGAGTTTTATTCTACTTGACCATCATAAGCCATTTATTGTTAATTTTTCTCTTAAATCAATATCTTAGAAACAAAAGATATCGACTCGAAATCCTTAGTTGATATCTTCTGTAATCCCTTGAAATATTTTAAAATACATCAACAATTCTAAAAATATTTTGAAATTATGTTATGTCTCTAGAAATGTCTTGAAATACCTTAAAAGCTTTTAAAACAAATGAAAGCCTTTAAAAGTTTATAAATAGCTTGAAATGTTTGAAAATCCCTTGAAATCCTATAAAATTATTTGTGATTTCTAAATTGGTCTAAACCCACTTTTAATCCTGTGCAATCCCTTGCAATCTTCAAGATAACTTCAAATCTTATAAAATTTCTTGAAATATATTAAAATACTCAGTAAGTCCCTGAAATCTTTCAAAATACTTTGCCATTCCTAAAAATTCTTTGAAAGCCATTTAAATCTTCAAAATTGTTCTAATGTGCATCGACATATTTTGACTCATTGAAAATGCTTTCAATCTCTTAAAATCTCTCAAAGTCTTTTGAAAACTTTTAAAATCAGTTAAAAATCATAGGTATTTTGTGAAAGTCTTTAAAATCTTTTATAATTCTTTACAGTCCCTTCAAATCCCACAACATTCTTTCTGATATCTTAAATTGGTCTGAAATCCCCTCAAATCATTTAAAATTTCTCACAATCTTTTGTAATCTATGAAAATCATTTGAAATAATTATAAATCACTTGAAAGATTCTAAAATACTTTGAAAACGTTGAAATTTTTCAAAATATTTTTTAATCCCAAATATATCTTCTGAAATCTATTGAAAGTTTCTGAAATCTTCAGAAATATTTGAAATATTGATATCTGGTGCAAAGAAATTGCAAAAAAATCATAAAAGAGACCCAAGCGTAACTAATATCTAATTTGCATTCAATTTTGTTTTCCAAAAGCTCATTTAATTTCTGGAAAACTTCCTTACAATTCTAATCTTACATTTTATTTCCATAAAAACGTGACCAGTAGAATTGCTAAAAACTACATTAAAATAAATAATTACTACGTTAAATATTTATTTATTATTCACGCTTGTGCTTGTCTTCTGAAATTTTTTGCAATAATCAATAGTTTTGTTTTGTGAAGTTTAATTTTCAAATTTAAAACTTGAATTTTAAAATTTAATTATTAATAATTAATTAATAATTTGATTTTTCAGTTTTAATGCTTAGATGAAGTTGAAGAATGAATGGCATTTAATCTTTTTTTTTTAAATTAAAGAAATTAAGTTTCATTTTCTTATCAAAATCGATAATTGAAAATCTATATTTGAGAAAACAAAGATATATTTTCTGACAGTTATGATCACAAATTGAATTCGCAGTAGTTCTGAAAAAATTGAAAGTTAGCAGCTTTTCTACCAAAACAGGCATATTCTTAACCCAAAAAGATGATTTTTCAACAGCAAATATTAATTTTGACGAAGCAGATGAGAAGAATTGTCAAAAAATAGTTGAAATCTCAACCACATTGTTTAATTTTTAAAACAGAAAGACAATTTTTTTCAGAAAACAAGAAAGTTGATTTCTAACTAAGGAAGATGACTTTTCTAACATGAATGATGACTTTTTAATCCATAATGACGAATATTCAACAAAACCGTTGAAATCTGAACCAAAAAATATGACCAACGAAATAGTTAACTTTTAACAACATAATTAAATTTTTTTCAAAATAGGTCAATTTTTCAGCGTATTATTTGATTTCCACCGTACAAATATGTAATTTCAAACACATGGTAGAATTTTCATAGAAAAAATATTGAAATTCAACTAATAATGGTTAAATTTTTAACTTAATAGTTTATTTTAAAGCAAAAAAAGATGACTTTTCTACAAGAAGAAAGAAATTTTCAACAAAAAATGTCAATGTTCTACACAAAAAGGCGAATTACTTAAAATACATGCTTTTTATGCCAAGTAGTTGATTTTAACCCGTTAACGCCGAGAATACCCCTTTGGGTACACCACTCTTTCGGCAATTATAACTCATGCAATTCAAGGTATAAAAAATTGAGAGACACATATTTTTAAAGCTTAAGATCTCTTTTTTTCGATGGTAGGCATGAAAATGTGATAAAATGTTGCTAACTATATAAAAATATTGTTTAAACACAAAAAACACGATTTTTTCTAATTTTTTAAATATAAAATCGAGTTTTCTGAATGGTTCCCAGAGAGCAATCTACTTGGAACCTCAATAACCGGTGGAATGAATGCCTAAGCTTTCAGAATACATGGTTCCGAGATCAATTTTTTATCTTAGTGTGTTCAAAATGGCTCGTTAATGACAAAATTTTTGCGAAGACATTCATGAATTTTTTTCTCAAAAAGTATGATCTTTTCGAGAAAGTGCAAGAGAAGAAAAAGTTCTTATAATCACTCAAAGAATACGTGAGAATTTTTCCAGAAGGTTTTAAATTATTTTTTTGATTTTGCAATTTGTCAATTTTTGAAAAATTAAAAAATTGCTCCAAAAATTCTTTAAAAAATCCAGGTGAATTCTTTGTTTGATTATAACAACTTTTTATTCCTGAAATTTTTTTCTATAAGCTCATGGTTCTGATGGTATGTAATCAAGAATGATGACTTTTGAGCATTTTTTTGTTGAGAACCATGAGCTTATAGCAAAAATTACCCAGAATAAAAATTTGTCAGAATCGAACAAAAAATTCACCTGAATTTCTTTAGAATTTTTGGAGCAATTTTTTAATTTTTCAAAAATTCACAAATTGCAAAATCAAAAAAATAATTTAAAACTCTCTGGAAAAATTCTCACGTATTCTTTGAGTGATTCTAAGAACTTTTTCTTCTGTCGCACTTTCTCGAAAAGATCATACTTTTTGAGAAAAAAATTCATGAATGTCTTCGCAACAATTTTGTCATTAACGATCCATTTTGAACACACTAAGATAAAAAATTGATCTCGGGACCATAAATTCTGAAAGCTTAGGCATTTATTTCACCGGTTATTAAGGTTCCAAGTAGATTGCACACTGGGAAACATTCGGAAAACTCGATTTTATATTTAAAAAATTAGAAAAAATCGTGTTTTTTTTTGTTTAAACAATATTTTTCCATAGTTCACAACATTTTATTACATTTCCATGCCCACCATCGGAAAGAAGAGATCTTAAGGTTTAAAAATATGTGTCTCTCAATTTTTTATACCTTGAATTGCATGAGTTGTAATTGCAGAAAGAGTGATGTACCCAATGGGGCAATCGCGGCGTTAACTAAAAATAGTTTTAAAAATTAATTTAAAAAAAAAATAGCATTTAATCAATTGAACTTGACCAGATATAAGAATTTTTCAACAAAATACATGTATTTTCTACAAAATGGTTGAACTTTCAACCCATAAAGGAAAAATTTTATACAAAAAATGAAATAGCTGCAGTTTCAGATAAAAAAATTAATGTTTAACAGAAAAAAATTTCTAAGAGAATAGTTTAATTTTTAAGCACAAATTTCAATTTTCTATTAAAGTAGTTTAATTGAAAAGTTTAATTTTTAATGGAATTGTGGAATTTTTAACTGGAAAAGATTTCAGTCTGAAACGGAATCGTTTAATTTTTGTTTAAAAAAACTAATTTTCAACAAATAAAAATAAAATTCCGACCCAGCTGAATTCAACGAAAAAAGATGAATTTTTACCAAAATAATTTATTCCCAAACTAAAATGATCAATTTTGCATTTCAGAAGACATTAATTTCAAACCAATAATTATAATGGTGGACCTTTCAAGCAAAAAAAATTAACTTTTAACCAAGAGCAGTTGGATTTTCTTATTGGATTCTGTTAATTTAGTTCAAATCCAAGCGAAAAATTGAGAAACTAGCTGCAAATTCGATCTCGGGTGCTTCCTGATGGAGAAAATAAAAAAAAATACAAGTAAGTCAATTAAAACGTTTAAAAACAAGGAGCCTATTATATTCTTATATGAACTTTGAATTATGTTGATGAAAAAAGTTTGTCCGTAAAGAAGAGATTTTTCAAATTATATAAATGACCATAACTTCCGTACTCATCAATACAATGTATGGATATTCTAGGTCAATCGATCCGTCTTGAATCAAGAAATCTTTTCCTTGTTGTATCCATTTAGATTTATGTGAATGAAAAAAGTTTTATTTTAAAAACCGGATTTGAAAAATATTATAAATGACCAGAACTTGTTTACTCTTCAAAACATGTATGATTAATGTAGGTCAATCGATTCGTCTCGAATCAAAAAATCTTTTCCGTTGTTAAACTACTTTTGAATTATGTTAACGAAATAAGTTCTACTATAAAAACCTCATTTTTTATACTATGAAGTGCTAAAAAAGCTAAAAAATATTTTTTAAATCCTTCTATCAGATTTGTGATATTTGTGGTGAAAAAAGCTCTTCAAATCCCACCAATATATCTTCAACCGTTTGCCAGTCATTGTGTTCACAAAGAAGTGTATTACCGGCTAGGGTGGTCCAAAAATGCATTGGAAATATTTTGTTTTGAATTTTTATCGGGACACCCTCGAAATTTGTTCGGATCCACCCAAAAATAAATCTTTTTTTTTTGTTTTGAAAAAAATGATATTTAGGGGTGGCGCAAGCCCCATGAAGTTTAACATGTATTTCCCATAAGAAAAAAAGACGTTTTTTTAAATCTTATTCAGAATCCTCAATATTACCTCAATCGAGTTGAAACTCAATATTTCTCTTCACAATTAGCCATAGAGTACGAATAGAATATCACTTTTCAAATATCACCCCCATAAGTCTGTTTTATAGGGTCCCAAAGAAACCCCATAAGTGAAAAAATGGGTTTTGCGAGTTTTTGGCGCTAATTATGATTTTTTTGCGGTTTTTTCAATGCGAATTGTTTCTAATACATGAAATATTACTTTATACTGAAAATGAGATATTTTCATGAATTGTTTAAACAATTTATTATTGTTTTTAGCAATTTTCTCATAGAATAGAGTTAGAAAGACGCGGTTTTTTCACAAATTTTCCATTTGTTGTCCAATTTTCAATTAGAGGGAAGTGATAGTTCATCAATGTTAACAATAGTGACTGTTTAAACAATTTATTATAATTATTAATAATATTATATTTGAATAACGCTAGAAAAATGCGGATTTTTTTTTAATTTCTGGCTTTTTGTCCAATTTTCATCTGTAGTGAAGTAATAATAAATTCAAGTTAACAAAATCATTGTTTAAACAATTTATTATAGTTATGAATAATATTATATTTGAATAATGCTGAAAAGATGCGGTTTTTTTTTAATTTCTGGTTATTTCTCCACTTTTCATTCGGAGTGAAGTAATAATGAATTCGAGTTAACAAAATAATTGTTTAAACAATTTATTATACTTATTAATAATATTATAATTGAATAATGCTCGAAAGATGCGGTTTTTTTTTAATTTCTGGCTTTTTGTTTAATTTTCATTTTGAGTGAAGTAATAATGAATTCGAGTTAACGAAATAATTGTTTAAACAATTTATTATCATTGTTGATAATATTCTCTTTGCTTAATCGGTAGAATATTGCGGTTTTTTATGAAATTTTCAACTGTTTGTTTATTTTATATTAGGCGTGACTTGATAATTAATTATATTTGGCAAAAATAATTCTTTAAACAAATTATTATTGTTTATGACTATCCTCATCTATATCGATTGCGCCTGATAGTTGCGGTTTTACGGCAATTTTTACCTTTCTGCCCTTTTTCACTTAGTGAGGTAATAATTAATTAAAGTTAACAGAAAAGTTGTTTAAACAATTTAATATTGTTTATAACTATCTTTTCTGAGATATGTGCTAGAAAGTGGCGGTTTTTTCTAAAATCTTCCACTTTGCTTCGCCTGCTTAATTAATAACAATTAATATATAAACATTAGAAATTTGCAATTCCAAGTTTTTCTTTTACGCTTTGCAATAAACTTCTTGTTGTAATCCAAAAAAAACTTTTACAAGTCATTTAAAGACTTAGTCCTTCCACCTATTCCTAAGTATTCTATTCTTTGTTTTTGCCTCTTGTGTAAAATAGTTTTTTTTCTTTAAATAAATTTTTTCAAGTATTTGGAAAAGAGCAAAAATAATTCACTTGAAACAACAATACCTTTTGAAAAATAATTTTTCTTGTGGTTGACTTATTACTTGTTCATAAATAAAAAGGCGATGCAAAGTGAAAGATTTTAGAAAAAACCGCCACTTTCTAGCACTTATCTGAGAAAAGATAGTTATAAACAATATTAAATTGTTTAAAGAACTTTTCTGTTAACTCTAATTAATTATTACCTCACTAAGTCAAAAAAGGACAGAAAGGTAAAAATTGCCAAAAACCGCAACTATCAGGCGCAATCGATATAGATGAAGATAGTCATAAACAATAATAATTTGTTCAAACAATTATTTTTGCTAAATCGAATTAATTATCAAGTCACACCTGATAAAAAAAAAACAGTTGAAAATTTCAGAAAAAACCGCAACATTCTACTGATTAAACAGAGAGAATATTATCAACAATGATAATAAATCGTTTAAACAATGATTTTGTTAACTTAAATTCATTATTACTTCACTCCAAATAAAAATTAAACAAAAAGCCAGAAATTTAAAAAAAAAACGCATCTTCCTAGCATTATTCAAAAATAATATTATTAATAATTATGATAAATTGCTTAAACAATTATTTTGTTAACTTGAATTTATTATTACTTCACTACAGATGAAAATTGGACAAAAAGCCAGAAATTAAAAAAAATCCTCATCTTTCTAGCATTATTCAAATATAATATTATTAATAATTATAATAAGTTATTTAAACAATTAACATTGTTACCATTGATGAACTATCACTTCCCTCTGATTGAAAATTGGACAACAAATGGAAATTTGGTGAAAAAACCGCGTCTTTCTAACTACATTCTATGAGAAAATTGCTAAAAACAATAATGAATTGTTTAAACAATTCATGAAAATATCTAATTTTCAGTATAAAGTAATATTTCATGTATTAGAAACAATTCGCATTGAAAAAACGGCAAAAACATCATAATTAGCGCCAAAAACTCGCAAAACCCATTTTTTCACTTATGGGGTTTCTTTGGGACCCTATAAAACAGACTTATGGGGGTGATATTTGAACAATGATATTTTATTCGTATTCTATGGCTAATTTTGAAGAGAAATGTTGAGTTTCAACTCGATTAGGATAATATTGAGGATTCTGAATAAGATTTACAAAAACGTCTTTTTTTCTTATGGGAAATACATGTTAAACTTCATGGGGCTTGCGCCACCCCTAAATATCATTTTTTTTCAAAACAAAAAAAACGCATTCATTTTTGGGTGGATTCGAACAAATTTGGGGGGTGTCCCCATAAAAATTCAAAAAAAAAATTTTTGTACCACCCTAGTATCATATCCACACGCCCCCTTTTAGAAGAATGTGGTAATTTCTGCTTCACGTACTTTCTTTGTGGTGGGCTTCCTGGTGAGTTTTGTGGTTGGCTTTGTGGTGCGCTTGGTCGTGAACCTTGTTGTAGTCCTTCTGGCACGTTTGGTGGTAGGTTTTGTGGTGAGCTTCGTGAGGGGCTTCGTGCGGGGCTTTGTGAGGGGCTTCGTGCGGGGCTTTGTGGTGTGTTTTCTGATGGGGTTCTTGGCACTAGGCTCCATTGCCCTTCGTTAATACGGCGACGTGTCACTAAGATCGCTGGGGCAGCACGGGTGTATGTAATTATTCCACCACCTGGAGGGAAGTGTGTTTGTTCTCTCACTAAATGGCCTACATTAGAGCCAGAAGTACTTTCTCGAAAAAAAATTTCATCTACAGGCTGAGGTGCCCTGCCAGAATGAACTGCATTCAAATATGCAGAGACTGAAGTTGAAGGTGAAAGGTTCCCATCATTTGAGGGGATATATTCATTATTAGTTCCTCCAGGATTACTTGGCTTTGGTTCTGTGAAAAAAAATACTTGTGACGTTTTTAGACCTACAGCTGTATTTTGAAATTGTGATACATTTAAATAATCATATGTGACGCGATCCGAGAAAAGGAAACCACTAGGCAAAAAATCGATTTTCGGATTATGGTGGATTCTGTAAGTTCTTTAACTGACCTTTCTAGGGGTGCAATCAGAAATTTTCTATCTGCATTATTTCACAAGATATAAATTATTGAAAAAGAGTCTTTGAATGCGTGCGAGGCAGCAGCTTGACGCCTCTGCTCCTTTTCTTCTCCCACCACTTCCCCCACTACTCGCCGCATCCCCTGCGTGGAGCTCTAGGCTCCGCACAATTAGGTATTTCATGTTATGGAAAATCAAATTCCCAACACTGTAAAATTCCGGGATTATACAATTTCCGAATAAAAAAATTCCCAATAGTTTATAATAATACCGAATTTGAACATTCCCGAATAATAAAATTCCCGACAAAAATTTGCCGAATTATAAAATATCCGAAATAGAAGATTCCCAAAAATAAGCAATTAATTTTTATGAATGAATATTATTTATTCATTAAAAATGCAATAATCCAATATTTCTATTAAAAAAATTACTTTCAATGTTTAAAGTCTCTGAAGTTATTGTTTGAATTTAAAACAATAATTGAAAAAAAATTTGGGACGACTGAAAAATCCCGAAAAATAATTTCTGGAAGAAAATTGTTTCCAATTATTGTTATTTTTGATTCAAACAATAATTTTAGAAACTTTAAACATTGCGAATATTTGATTATTGTATTTTTGATAAATAAATCATATTTATTTTAAAAAGTGTTATTTTTTTAAATTCGGCAATTTTATTATTCGGGAATTTTCAAATTCCGTAATATTAGAAACTGTCGGGAATTTTATCAAACGGGAATTTTCCAATTCGGTAATATTATTACTGTTCAGGAATTTTATTATTCGGGAATTTTATTATTCCGGGATTTTCGAATGGAACGAATGAAAAATCCCGAAAAATAACATTTCCTACATTGTAAAATTTCTGAATAGGAAAATTCTCGAACGATTAATTTCCCGAATTATAAAATTTCCAAATAATTAAATTCCCGAACAGTTCATAATATTACCGAATATAAAATCCGAACTATAAAATTCCCAAATTATAGAATTACTGTATTTGAAAAATTAAAAAATCGTTTCCAGTGAATATTATTTATTTATTACAGACGCAATAATCAAACATTTTTATTGTAATTATTTTGTTAATTTTCAAAGTTTTTAAAATCATTTTTTGAATAAAAGAAAACAATAATTAAAGAAAATTGTTATCCAGAAATATACTTTTTCCAATCATTATTATTTTACATTTATACAATAATTTTAGAATCTTTAAACATGAAAAATAATTTTTTTGCTATAAATCTTTGATTATTGTATTTTGAATAAATAACATTTATGAAAGAAAATTTTTCAATTGTTTAAACTCGGGAATTTTCTAGTTCGGATATTTTATAATTCGGCAATTTTCTGCCGGGCATTTCACTATTCGGGAATTTGCAAATTCGGTAATATTATAAGCTGTCGGGAGTTTTATTATTCGGAAATTTAATTATTCTGAATTTTCATAATCAGGGAATTTTACAGGGTGGGGAATTTTATTTCACGGGAATTTTAAAATTCGCTAATATTAGAAATTTTTGGGAATTTACCAATTCGGGAATTTTATTATTCAAGAATTTTATTATTCGGAAATTTTATTTTTCTGGAATTTTCAGATTCGGTAATATTATAAACTGTCCGGGAATTTGATTATTCTGAAATTGTATGTTTCGGGAATTTTCCAATTCGATAATATTACAAACTGTTCTAAAATTTTATTATTTGGGAATTTTATTATTCAAGAATTTTGCTATTTGGAAATTTTACAGTGTCGGGAATTTTATTTTTCGGGATTATTCAGTCTATTTATGGATTTTATAATTTAATCGAATAGTTTTTAGAAAATAAATAATAATGTCCAAATACACTTATGGTGAAAAATCTTCTTTTTTTTGTGTAAGAAAAAATTTAACGAAAATTCTGCAGCGCTGGAAAATAGAAAATAGATATATACAGTGGTCTGCAAGACCACAGGTCCATGTTAATACAAACATGAAATGAACTTAAAGGTTAATTTTACAGGTCAGACTAAAATGATTACATTTTTTAAGTCGTGACATAAACTTTGAAATAGAAGCTCTAAAAACATAAACAAAAACATATTTTTAGGTTCTAAAATTTTTATAATTTAAAGGTTGAAAAATAGGTATTTTATTGTATTCTTTTACACAATTTCAAATTAACTATGCTTTGAAGGAACGTATTCTTCAATAACATACAATATACATTATATTATATAATAAAGTACAACTCTCTGAAAATTAATTTTTTTGTGAAAAAGATAACTGCCTCTAAACTGTTATAAATGTAATTAAATAATAGAAAAATGGTAGTTTTAAGTAGGTTTTAGCTGTTGAAATGACTCTTTATTAGGGTGTTTCAAACAGGCATTGGAAATTTTTTTCTCAAATTAATGTATCATTTAAATATATATATATATATATATATATATATATATATCAGGGTGGCACAAAAAAAATATTTCTCCGATTTTTTAAAGTCTCACCCCCTCATTTCGTGTCTTTGAGCGAAAAAAAATTTTCCTTATTTTTTGAGATTTAAAAACAAATGTTTAGAGGTAGGCACGACCTTCAAAGTACCCCAAAGTGTTAAAAATTCAGTAAGTCCTTTAATTTTAAAAATAATCTTAAACACTTTCAGCGACGATGGAAAAATACCATGATGTAAAACTACCCCCAAATTTGCCAAAACTCACCCCTTAAGACACTAAAAAGTAATTTTTAAGTGACTTTTCTGAATTTAATGGAAGTAAAATGAAAATTTAAGTGGCAAATTAAGAATTACTTTTTAGTGTCTTAAGGGAGGCGTTTCGGCAATGTTGAGGGTGAATTGAATTTTTTTTAAATTTTGTCAGGCTTCGTACTGCTCACATGGTATTTTTAGATCGTCGTTGTGAAGTTTTTACGGTTCTTCTTAAAATTCAAGTACTTACTGAATTTTTAACACTTTGGGGTACTTTGAAGGTCATGCTCTATCTCTAAAAATTTTTTTTTCAATCTAAAAAAATTGAAAAATTTTTTTTTTAGCACCAGACACAAAATGAGGGGGTGAGACTTTAAAAAATCAGAAAAATAATATTCATATATGAAGCCCTCAGAGGAAAAATGTGACTCAGAGAAATTGGAGGAAAAACAGTAAAGAAAAAGTTCCGAGGAAAAATAGTAACCCAAAAAGTCCAGCGGAAAAAAGGTAAACAGAATCGCGAGGTAAAAATGTTACTCGAAAATATCCGAGGAAAAACGTTTCTTTTGATATTATAAGTTGAGCAGGACCACACTTTAAGAAAACAAGAACGTCAATATGATCTCCACAATCGAATTTTGCGATTTTTCATAGCTCAGAATTTTGGGCTTCTTTGGGGCTCTTGGAATCCGCAAACAAATTTCCCCCGAAACAACCCTTAACTTCTAAAATCAATCCCCTTCAAAAAATTTGAATTTTTCACATATTTATTCCCGGCATATTTTTGGGCTTTTTTCGGCTCCTCTAAAGTACAAAGTGGGTGATTTTGTCAAAAAATACTCTTCTTGAGAATTTTACAGTGTGGATAAAGTCTCTGATTTTTGGGCTCCTCAAAACAACCCACTCTGATTTGCGCGCTCCAACCCTTAACTTTAAAAATCAACTCTTTCTCCCACGCAGAAATGACTTTGTCAAAAGATAATCTTTTTGAGAATTTCACAGTGTAGATAGAGTCTCAGATTTGTGGGCTCCTCGAAAATACCTACCCTGATTTTCGGGCTCCAACCCTTATCGTTAAAGATCAACCCCTTGGAACCACGCAGAAATCACTTTGTCAAAAGAAAATGTTTTTAAGAATTTTAAAGTATCAATAGAATCTCTGATTTTTGGGCTCCTCAAAACTGCCCACTCCGATTTTTGGCCTCCAACCCTCAACTTTAAAAATCAACCCCTTTCTCCCACGCAGATATGACTTTGTCAAAAGATAATCTTTTTGAGAATTTCACAGTGTGGATGGAGTCTCAGATTTTTGGGCTCCTCGAAAATACCTACCCGGATTTTTGGGCTCCAACCCTTATCGTTAAAGATCAACCCCTTGAAACCACGCAGAAATCACTTTGTCAAAATAAAATGTTTTTAAGAATTTTAAAGTACCAATAGAGTCTCTGATTTTTGGGCTCCTCGAAAATACCCACTCCGATTTTTGATCTCCGACCCTTAACGTTAAAAATCAACCCCTTTCTCCCACAAAGATATGACTTTGTCAAAAAATAATCTTTCGGAAAATTTCACAGTGTGGATAAAGTCTCTGATTTTTGGGCTCCTTAAAAATGCCCACTTCGATCTTTGGGCTCCAACCCTTAACTTTAAAAATCAACCCCTTTCTCTCACGCAGATATGACTTTGACAAAAAATAATCTTTTTGAAAATTTCACAGTGTGGATAAAGTCTCTGATTTTTGGGCTCCTCGAAAATACCCACTCCGATTTTTAGGCTCCGACCCTTAACGTTAAAAATAAACTCCTTTTTCCCACGCAGATATGACTTTGTCAAAAAATAATCTTTTTTATAATGTTACATTGTGGCTAGAGTCTTTGATTTTTGAGCTTCTCGGAGATACCACCTTCGATTTTTGGGCTTTAACCCTTAAAGTTAAAAATCAACCCTTTTCTCCCACGCAGATATGACTTTGTCAAAAAATAATGTTTTTAAGAATTTCAAAGTATCAATAGAGTCTCTGATTTTTGGGCAACTCGAAAACACACACTTCCATTTTTGGGCTCCAACCCTTAACGGTATAAATCAACGCCTTGGTACCACGCAGATTCGACTTTGTCAAAAAATTATGTTTTTAAGAATTTTAAAGTATCAATAGAGTCTCTGATTTTTGGGCTCCTCGAAAATACTCACTCCGATTTTTTGCTATAACCCTCAAAGTTGAAAATCAGCCCCTTGGTACCACGCAGATATGACTTTGTCAAAAAATAATCTTTTTGAGAATTTCACAGTGTGCATAAAGTCTCTGATTTTTGGGCTCCTCAAAAATGCCCACTCCGATTTTTGGGCTCCAACCCTTAACTTTAAAAATCAACCCCTTTCTCTCACGCAGAAATCACTTTGTCAAAAGAAAATGTTTTTAAGAATTTTAAAGTATCAATAGAGTCTCTGATTTTTGGGCTCCTCAAAACTGCCCACTCCGATTTTTGGCC
>CAKNYM010052194.1:148651-167180 GCA_932195095.1 Andricus curvator | reverse complement strand
CTTTCTCCCACGCAGATATGACTTTGTCAAAAGATAATCTTTTTGAGGATTTCACAGTGTTAATGGAGTCTCAGATTTTTGGGCTCCTCGAAAATACCTACCCGGATTTTTGATCTCCGACCCTTAACGTTAAAAATCAACCCCTTTCTCCCACAAAGATATGACTTTGTCAAAAAATAATCTTTCGGAAAATTTCACAGTGTGGATAAAGTCTCTGATTTTTGGGCTCCTCAAAAATGCCCACTTCGATCTTTGGGCTCCAACCCTTAACTTTAAAAATCAACCCCTTTCTCTCACGCAGATATGACTTTGTCAAAAAATAATCTTTTTGAGAATTTCACAGTGTGGATAAAGTCTCCGATTTTTGGGCTCCTCAAAACTGCCCACTCCAATTTTTGGACTCCAACCCTTAACGATAAAAATCAACCCCTTGGAACCACGCAGATATGACTTTGTCAAAAAAATAAACTTTTTCAGAATTATACAGTGTGGGTAGAGACTTTGATATTTGGGGTCCTCGAAAAAACCCATGCTGGCTTTTGAGCTCCAACCCTTATCGTTAAAGATCAACCCCTCGGAACCACGCAGATATGACTTGTCAAAAAATAATGTTTTTGGGAATTTTTAAGTATCAATAGAGTCTCTGTTTTCTAGGCTCCTCGAAAATATATATTCCATTTTTTGGACTCCAACCCTGAACGTTGAAAATCAACCCCTCAGTACCACGCAGATATGATTTTGTCAAAAAATAATCTTTTTTAGAATTTTACAGTGTGGATAGAGCCTCTGACTTTTGGGCTCCTCGTAGATACGCACCTTGATTATTAGACTGCAACCCTTAACGGTAAAAATCAACCCCTTTGTACCACGCAAATATGACATTGTAAAAAAAAAAATCTTTTGAGAATTTTGCAATGTGGCTAAGGTCTCTGAATTTCGAGCTCCTCGAAGTTACCCACTCATATTTTTGGACCGCAACCCTTAACATTAAAAATCAACCCCTTTGTACCACGCAGATATGACATTGTCAAAAAATAATCGTTTTGAGAATTTTACAATGTGGCTAGAGTCTCTGATTTTTGGGCTCCTCGGTAATACCCACTCCAATTTTAGGGCTCCAACCCTTAACGGTAAAAATCAACCCTTTGGTGCCACGCGGATATGACTTTGCCAAAAAATAATCTTTTCGATAATTTTACAGTATAGATAGGGTCTTTGATTTTTGGGCTTCTCGAAAATACCCGCTGTGATTTTTGGGCTCCAGCACTTATTGTTAACTTTCCTCGTGGCTACAGTCTCTGATTTCTGGGCTACTCGAAAATACACACAGTCAAAAATAACAGACTGTAGCCACATTTTAAAATTCTCAAAAAGATTATTTTTTGATAAAGTTATATCTGCGTGGTACCAAGGGTACGATTTTTAACGTTAAATATTAGAGCCGAAAATCGGAGTATGTATTTTCGAGAAGCCCAAACATTAGAGACCCTATTGTAAATTTAAAATTCTTAAAAACATTATTTTTTGACAAAGTCGAATCTGCGTGGTAACAAGGGGTTGATTTTTACCGTTGAGGGTTGGTGCCAAAAAATGAGAGTAGGTATCTTGGAGGAGCCCAAAAATGATAGACTTTATTGATACTTTAAAATTCTCAAAAACATTATTTTTTTACAATGTCATGTCTGCATGGTTTAAAGGGGTTGATCTTTAACTTCAAGTGTTGGAGCCATATCCGCGTTGTACCAAGTGGTTGATTTTTAACTCTAAGGGTTGGAGCCTAAAAATCAGAGTGGGTATCTTCGAGGAGCTCAAACATCAGAGACTCTAGCCACATTGTAAAATTTAAAGAAGATTATTTTTTGACAATGCCATATCTGCGTGGTACTAATGGGTTGATTTTTAAATTCAAGGGTTGGAGCCCAAAAATCTGAGTGATTATTTTTGAGAAGAACAAAAATTAAAGTCTCTATCCACATTGTAAAATTCTGAACAAAATTATGTTGTAATAAAGTCATATCTGCGTGGTACCAAGGGGTAGATTTTTGCCGTTAAGGGTTGGAGCCCAAAAATCAGAGTGGGTATCTCCAAGGAGCTCAAAAATTAGAGACTCTAGACACATATTAAAATTCTCAAAAATATTGTTTTCTGACAAAGTCATATCTGCGTGGTTCCAAGCGGTTGATTTTTGACTTGAAGGGTTAGAGTTCGAAAACTGGAGCGGGTATCTCCGAGAAGCCCAAAAATGAGAGAAACTAGCCACAATGTAAAATTATAAAAAAGATTATTTTTTGACAAAGTTATATCTGCGTGGGAGAAAGGGGTTGATTTTTAACGGTAATGTTCGGAGCCCGAAAATCGTAGGGCGTATTTTCGAGGAGCCCAAAAATGAGAGAATCTATTGATACTTTAAAATTCTTAAAAAGATTGTTTCTTGACAAAGTCATTTCTGCGTGGTTCCAATCTTTAACGATAAGGGTTGGAGCCCAAAAATCAGGGTAGGTATTTTCGAGGAGCCCAAAAACCTGAGATTCCATCCACACTGTGAAATTCTCAAAAAGATTATCTTTTGACAAAGTCATGCCTGCGTGGGAGGAAGGGGTTGATTTTTATCGTTAAGGGTTGGAGCCCAAAAATCGGAGTGGGCAGTTTTGAGGAGCCCAAAAATCAGAGACTTTATCCACACTGTGAAATTCTCAAAAAGATCACCTTTTGACAAAGTCATATCTGCGTGGGAGAAAGGGGTTCATTTTTAAACTTAAGGGTTGGAGCCGAAAAATCGAATTGAATGATTTTGAGAAGCCCAAAAATCTGAGACTCCCTCCATACTGTGAAATTCTCAAAAAGATTATCTTTTGACAAAGTCATATCTGCGTGGGAGAAAGGGGTTGATTTTTAAAGTTAAGGGTTGGAGCCAATAAATCGGAGTGGGTATTTGCGAGGAGCCGAAAAAAGCCCAAAAATATGCCGGGAATAAATTTGTGAAAAATTCAAATTTTTAGAAGGGGGTTGATTTTCTAACTTAAGGGTTGTTTCGGGGGAAATTTGTTTGCGGATTCCAAGAGCCCGAAAGTAGCCCAAAATTCTGAGCTATGAAAAATCGCAAAATTCGATTGTGAAGGTGCTAGCTTAATGGACGTGATCATATTGACGTTCTTGTTTTCTTAAAGTGTTTTCCTGCTCAACTTATAATATCAAAAGAAACGTTTTTCCTCTGGACTTTTTTGGTTACTATTTTTCCTCGGAACTTTTTCTTCACTGTTTTTCCTCAAAACTCTCTGAGTCACATTTTTCCTCTGAGGGCTTCAATATTCAACGTACGGGTGACCCATTTTAATCTATGGATACAAATATCCCTTGAAATACTCCATCTAAAAAAAAAATGTTCAGGCAAAAATTGTACAGAACATAGGAAGTCATTCAACGGTACTGGTAATGTTAACCTTGAGGTCAATTTCAAAGGTCAATGGGAGGTCAAGACGATTTTTGAATGGCAACCCCTATTTTTGACTGCGGATTTAGAAAGAGCGGGAAATTTCACGCCAAATATATGCCATGCGAGATTTGCTATTGTGACCTTAGCAAGGTCAAAAATTAAGGTCAATTGTTTAAAAAACGGTCAGTTTCACGTTTTTGGAATTATCGTGTTTTTCTGAGAAAAGCAAACGTTCAAGATTCTTTTAATAAGTCGATAAAATGTAAAAGTGTGAACCACCTTAACCATCTTGACCTCCAGACAAATTGTTAAGGTCATTTAAAGGTCAAGATGCTTTTTTTTAAAAAGGAAATCCCTATTTTAAACTGCGGATTTGAAAAGAGCGAAAAATTTTACGTCAAAAATGTTGTATGAAAAATTTGTAAAAGTGTGTACCATCTTGATGATCTTGACCTACTGATGAATATTCAAGATCGTCAAGATGGTACACACTTTTACAAATTTTCCATAGAATATTTTTGACGTGAAATTTTTCGCTCTTTTCAAATCCGCAGTTTAAAATGGGGATTTTCTTTTAAAAAAATCATCTTGAGCTTCAAATTACCTTGAAAATTTGTCTGAAGGTCAAGATGGTCAAGTTGGTTCACACTTCTACATTTTATCGACTTTTTAAAAGCATTCCGTTTTTTAGCATTTCTTACGTTTTTACCGTTTTTAGACATTTGACCTTGATTTTTCACCTTTATAAGGTCACAAAGCAAATTTCTCATTAAATATTTTTGACGTGAAACTTTTCGCTCTTTTTAAATCCGCAGTCAAAAATAGGGCCTGTCATTTTAAAAAATCGGCTTGACCTTCAAATGACCTTGAAAATTGACCTTAAGGTCAAAATTAATAGTGCCGTTTAATGACCTCCTATTTTCTGTACAATTGTTGTCTGAACAATTTTTTGTAGATGGAGTATTTTGGAAGATATTTTGATCCATAGATTAAAATGGGTCACCCCTATATTATATATAATGAAAGAAAAAGTTTTTAGGAAAGAAAATGTAATTTTTTAAGGATTATTAAGGGTGAAATGTTGAAAATGTTTATTTCAATGGCACTATTTTCCATATTTGTATAATAAATTTTTTTATATAATCTGTCACTTAAATTTTCATTTTTTTTCATAAAATTCAGAAAACACACTTACAAATTACTTTTTAGTGTCTTAAGGGAGGAGTTTTGGCAAATTTGGAGGTAAATTAAATTTTTTTTAAAGTTTTTCAGACTTCGCACTGCTCACATGGTAGTTTTACATCAACGTTGTAAAGTTTTTACGATTCTTTTTATAATAAAAGGACTTACTGAATTTTTAACACGTTGGAGTACTTTCAGTGTCTTAAGGGGTGAGTTTTGGCATATTTAGAGGAAAATTTAATTTTTTTGAAATTTTGTCAGGCTTCCTACTGCTGAAATGGAAGTTTGACATCATCGTTGTAAAGTTTTTGCGATTCTTTTTAAAATTGAAGGACTTATTGCATTTTTAACACTTTGTGGTCGTGCCCTACCTCTAAACATTTTTTTTTAAATCTCAAAAAATTAGGAAAATTTTTTTCCTTCAAAAGACACACAATGAGGGGGTGAGACTTTAAAAAATCAAAAAAATAATATTTTTGGACCACCCTAATATATATATGAAGTCATATAAATCATATATGAAATCATCAAAACCTCTCTAAATTTCTTTAAATTTCTTAAAATCCCTCAAATTCTGGCAAAATTCTTGGCCAGAAATCTAATCTTATTTTCTTTAGAAGAAGAAATCTTCTTCTAAATCCACTACGATCTACAAAAATCTGATTAAATTCCTTGAGGTCCCTTAAAATTTTGTAAAATGCCTTGAAAATATTTATATTATTTATAAAAAAAATTTTATTCTTCAAAATAGTTTGTATTCATTTGAAATACCTTAAAATCATTTCAAATATTTTGAAATACTTTCTCATTGCTGGAATTCTTTCAAATGTTCTAAGTCTTTGAAAATCATTTTAAACCTTGTTTAAAATGAAAATAATTGTTATATATTTGACATATTGAGTAAAAAATATACAATATTACGTCGGAAAGGGCGGGATGTAATGAAGAGATGTTCCCTAAGTATATTCAATATCCTTTCCACATTTTTTGAATTTATATATATATATATATATATATATATATTATATATTATTGCACTTACCAACGGAATCAAGCAGAAAAACCGCAATTGTAAGCAGCAAAGTTCCAACAACAATCTCCATTTTTGCTATCGAAGGGTTCAAGTCGTAAGAACAACTGATACATTTTCAACAAAATCACGGCTATTTATACTGATGATTTTTAAGCTGTACCAGGAAAATCGTCACGATGATGAAAAATTGCCTAGCCCTGATGATAGAAGCAATCAAATAAATTTCAAACGAAAACAAAATCTTATCATGTATATGGCATGTGCAATGATTATTTGCTACTTACTTATAGTATCATTACTGTGCTTTTTCCACATCCGCGTTGAAAGTATAATAACTGAAAACATGTGAGAAAAATATATGTTGGAATGTATTTTCTTTGATTTAAACAAATTTTGATTCTGCAATACAAAAAAATTATTGTTTCAAAGAAACGAATATTTATTGCACCCTGTATCAAACACATACCTATATTTGATTTTAATACATTTTGTGCGAAATTTGAGTGAAATTTTTAAATTGAACAAATAATTAATCACTCACATAATCCAAATGAAAAAAGTATACAAATATGTTTTGAAAATTATTTTAATTAGTAGCAGAAATTATTATCAATTTAATTGAATTCATTTCATATCGAAGGAATAAGGAAGACATCTTTTGAGTTTTATGCAGAGAAAACATAGAAACACGTTTGAAACGAGAAAAAAATATTATTTTCCATAGTTCAATACTCGTTTACCTTGGTTAAAAAATAATTTTTTTTCACTGAAAATTGAACTAGTTGGAACTAGGTTAATCTAAAGAAACAGCTTCAGAAAGAAAAAATTCAATTTTCAGAGTCATGAAGATTTATAGCCCAATATAGAAAAATTGTAATTTTTCTCTGACATTTTTTAAAGACGTTGCAAAAAATGTATGGAAAAATCCTTTCCCTTTTATTTCATCGTTTTAATACGATACTTTTAGGCGTTATATTTTATATATATATATATATATATATATATATATATATATATTTTTTTTTTCATAAATCCACGCTCCCTTGAATAATTTCAATTTTCTATAGAAAACGGTGACATATCATCCATGCTTGTAACTCTTAAATATTATTTTATTCTTCAGGGTCCCACTTTTCTCTAATCGAATCCGTAGAATTTCACTATTAATTGACTAAGCTTTAACCATTTTGATTTAGAGAGGCAACAAAGTATCTTTTGGTAAGAAAAAAAGCTGTAGGATTAAAATAAACTTCTCTAGAAACTCAACTTCATCCTTATCCAAGGAAAATCATTTTTTCAAAGTTTGCTGTATAATTGCAATTTTCCATAAAAAATTAGACAAATGTACAACTGGCATAAATTTTGAAAATCAAAAATAAAACTCTATTGAAAAGTAGCGCTGGAAGACCCTGTATGTGTATAATTAATTTTGAGCCCATTGATTCCTTGTTATTTTAACATTGAAAAAGATTCTTTTTCTTCTCGAATTTGTTCAAACAAGCAGAAAGCAATGTTTCTAAATTGGACAAAGGCTACATCATATTTACGATTTCACAATATGACCTCATTATTGTGTATAGAGTCAAGAATGTCACACTATTGCGTTGTTTCATTTGGCTTTATTAGATTTATTTTCCATTCGTTTTTTTTTTATTTAATAATTACTTTTATTGCATTTTAATAACCTTTTTCAATTACTATGTACAGTCCTAAGTAGATTTATTTATTCGTATCAAACAATTAGTTTCTCTCCACTATTGAATTAGGAAATATCTCGACTAATCGAATTAAATCGTCTGTAAATTTCCACTCGTTGTTAGTTGAATTTTATCAATTTTGATTTACAGAGACCTCAAAGTATATTTTGCATAAGCAAAAAAGCTATGCAATGAAAATATCCTTTATCGGGCACACAAGTTCATACTTGCAAAAGTTAATGCTTATTCAAGGCATTGCATTACATGCAATTTTTCTATCGAAAATAGAGAGAATATACGACAGAAAAAATTTGAAAAATTGACCACAGAACTCTCAAAATTCTAATTTTGAGAGTTTTGAGGAAAAACAGTAAAGAAAAAGTTCCGAGGAAAAATTGTAACCGAAAAAGTCCAGAGGAAAAAAGGTAAACAGAATCGCGCGGTAAAAACGTTACTCGGAAATATCCGAGGAAAAATGTTCTAGAAAACATTAGGGATAAAATGTGATAGAAAAAGTTCCGAGGAAAAACGTTTCTTTTGATATTATAAGTTGAGCATTTGCGATTTTTCATAGCTCAAAATTTTGGGCTTCTTTGGGGCTCTTGGAATCCGCAAACAAATTTCCTTTGAAACAACCCTTAAGTTCAAAAATCAACCCCCTTAAAAAAATTTGAATTTTTCACCAATTTATTCTTGGTATATTTTTGGACTTCTTTCGGCTCCTCGAAAATACCCACTTCGATTTTTTGGCACCAACCCTTAACTTTAAAAATCAACCCATTTCTCCCACGCAGATATGACTTTGTCAAAAGATGATCTTTTTGGGAATTTCACAGTGTGGATGGAGTCTCAGATTTTTAGGCTTCTGAAAACTACCCATTTAGATTTTTGGGCTCCAACCTTTATCGTTAAAGATCAACCCCTTGGAACCACGCAGAAATGACTTTGTCAAAAAATAATGTTTTTAAGAATTTTAAAGTATCAATAGAGTCTCTGATTTCTGGGCTCCTCGAAAATACCCACTCCGATTTTTGGGCTCCGACCCTTAACGTTAAAAATCAACCCCTTTCTCCCACTCAAATATGACTTTGTCAAAAAATAACCTTTTTTAGAATTTAACATTGTGGCTAGAGTCTCTGATTTTTGGACTTCTCGGAGATACCCACTCCGATTTTTGGGCTCCAACCCTTAAAGTTAAAAATCAACCCCTTGGAACCACGCAGATATGACTTTGTCAAAAAATAATTTTTTTAAGAATTTCAAAGTATCAATAAGGTCTCTGATTTTTGAGCTCCTCGAAAACACACACTTTGATTTTTGGGCTCCAACCCTTACCAGTAAAAATCAACCCCTCGGTACCACGCAGATATGACTTGTCAAAAAATAATGTTGTTGAGAATTTTAAAGTATCAATAGAGTCTCTGGTTTTTAGGCTCCTCGGAAATACCCACTCCAATTTTTGGGCTCCAACCCTGAAAGTTAAAAATCAACCCCTCAGTACCACGCAGATATGATGTTGTCAAAAAAGAATGTTTTTTAGAATTTTACAGTGTGGGATGGAGACATTGATTCTTGGGCTTCTCCAAAATACCCATGCTGATTTTTGGGCTCCAACCCTTAACGATAAAAGTCAACCCCTTGGTACCACGCAGATATGACTTTGTCAAAAAATAATCTTTTTCATAATTTTACAGTTTGGCTAGAGTTTCTGATTTTTGGGCTCCTTGTAGATACGCACTCCGATTATTGGACTGCAACCCTTAACGTTAAAAATCAACCCCTTAGTACCACGCAGATATAACATTGTCAAAAAATAATCTTTTTGAGAATTTTACAATGTGGCTAGAGTCTCTGATTTTTGGGCTGTTCAGAAATACCCACTCCAATTTCAGGGCTCCAACCCTTAACGGTAAAAACCAACCCCTTGATGCCACGCAGATATGACTTTGTCAAAAAATAATCTTTTTCAGAATTTTACAGTGTGGATAGAGACTTTGATTTTTGGGCTCCTTGAAAATACTTACGCTGAATTCTTGCAACAACCCTTAAAGTTAAAAAACAACCCCTTTGTACCACGCAGATATGACTTTGCCAAAAAAAATTTGGGCCTTAACCCTTATCGTTAACCTTCATCGTGGCTACAGTATCTGATTTTTGGGCTCCTTCAAAATACGCACGTAACAAGGGGATGATTTTTAACGTTAAGTATTAGAGCCGAAAATCGGAATATGTATTTTCGAGGAGCCCAAAAATTAAAGACTCTATTAGTACTACAAAATTCTTAAAAACATTATTTTTTGACACTCATATCTGCGTGGTACCAAGGGGTTGATTTTTAACTTTGAGGGTTGGAGCCCGAAAACCGGAGTAGGTATTATCGAGAAGCCCAAAAATCGGAAACTGTATTGTTACTTTAAAATTCTTAAAAACATTATTTTTTGACCAAATCGTATCTGCGTGGTAACAAGGGGTTGATTTTTACCGTTGAGTGTTGAAGCCCAAAAATTAGGGTAGGTATCTTCGAGGAGCCCAAAAGTCATAGACTTTATTAATACTTTAAAATTCTTAAAAACATTATTTTTTGACAAAGTCATGTCTGGGTGGTTCCAAGGGGTTGATCTTTAACGATAAGGGTTGAAGCTCAGAAATCAGATATGGGTATTTTCGAGGAGCCCAAAAATCTGAGACACCATCCACACTGTGAAATTCCCAAAAAGATCATCTTTTGACAACGTCATATCTGCGTGGGAGAAAGGGGTTGATTTTTATCGTTAAGGGTTGGAGCCCAAAAATCTAAATGGGTAGTTTTGTGAAGCCCAAAAATCTGAGACTCCATGCACACTGTGAAATTCTCAAAAAGATTATCTTTTGACAATGTCATATCTGCGTGGGAGAAAGGGGTTGATTTTTATCGTTAAAGGTTGGAGCCCAAAAATCACGTTGTGCACCCTTATACTATTTTTTTGAAAAATTTGAAAAAATCGTATTTTTATGTCTCACTATGAGGAAATTTTTCTATCTGTTTTTGTTTGTAAAAGCTACTTCATTTTAGAGAAACCTAATAAAATGTAATTCAGGGTGGTTTTTGTGACAATGCAAATACACGTAAACTTTATTCAATTATCGTGAGAAATCTATTTTTTTTTTGTTCAAATTTTTGAGCCAGACTTTACCCCTGTTTGGCAATTTTTAGTATAATCAAAAATTATTTGGGGGTAGTTCACCCCTATAATATTTTTTTGAAAAATTTGAAAAAATCACATTTTTGATGTGTCACTATGAGGAAATTTTTCTATTTTGTTTGGTTCGTAAAACCTACAGCAAATGCGTGTAAGGTCTGCTTTTGTTATCTTCACGTAAATAAAGCAAGGTAAAATACATTCGGTGTGTAAATAATTTTTTTTTCATTTTAGGCGATGTAGATGTTTACAAGTTTCACAACATTGCCCTCTAATTGTGTCAATGAAGTTTGAAATGTTACAAGATCGAGATAATTTATTCAGCTTTACTATTTTTCATGTTTCCCATTTCGATAAACTTATTTTTAATCGATAAATACAGCACTTAAAAAACTTATGTATTTTTACCAGGCAGCTAGTTTTTAAATATGAAATTAGTAAATATTGTATTAAATAGGAATAATTTTGACAGATGTGATTTTTAAACAAAATTTGAGATTTTAATGCATATCGATCATTTTTAGACAGAATTGAGGTTTTTCATGGAATTTGTATTATCATTAGAGAATAACAGAAAATATTTAACGTCTTTTCAGACTAGATGAAGCTCTAAATGAAAAATTATTCTGAATAATTTTTTTCTCAAAAAAAGATCTTCTCCTTTCGCTTTGCTGGGAATCGAACCACAGAACTACTGATTTCCGGTCAGGTGCTTTCCCATTAAGCTACTAGAGAGATGGCATCGAGAGAAGAATCTTTTTTCAGAAATACACGCATTATTTTTCTAGATGGTACAAATAAAATTTTTCATTGAATCTGTATTATCATTAGAGAATAACAGAAAATATTTAACGTCTTTTTAGAAAGAAAAATTATTTTAAATAATTTCTTTTTCTGAAAAAAGATGTTCTCCTTTCGCTCCGTTGGGAATCAAACCACTGATTTCCGGTCGAGTTCTGTGGTTCGATTCTCGGCGGAGCGAAAGAAGATCTTTTTTGCAGAAAAAAATTATTTAAAATAATTTTTCTTTTATAGCTCCATCTAGCAAAATAATGCGTGTATTTCTGAAAGAAGTTTCTTCTCTCGATCTCTCTAGTAGCTTAATGGGAAAGCACCCGACCGAAAATCAGTAGTGTTGTGGTTCGATTCCCAGCGGAGCGAAAAAAGATCTTTTGTCAGAAAAAAATTATTTTAAAGAATTGAGATTTGCTTGAAATTTGATTAGGTAGAACTCAAATATAATTCGTCTCGACGTGATGATTCTTGTGTTCGATGTCTTAATTAATTCTGACGAGATTTTAGAAAAATGTTTAAATGCTCGATATGCATCACTAGATTTTGAAAGTTTTTGAAATTTTAAATATTAAAAACTTTTTTCAAAGTTAAAATTTTTTTTTTTAATTCAATAGATTGGGAAAAAAATTCTATGGGTTTAAAAATTATTGCGGATTTTTTATGTGTACAGTTTCCGATAACAAATTATAATATAAAATCATATTTTCGAGAGAAAAATGATTTTTCATAGAGAAATAATTTTTTTTAAATACCAACGGAAGCTACCTCTTTTTGTATTTGGTTTTAAAAATGATTATTTATAATCTTTTTCAAAGTACTTTTCATAAAATTAGTACTTACTATGAATTATTATTTTCACTTCTACTTCAAAATGGTAAAAAATGCAATATTGCACACATCAAAATTTTTGTTTTTAAATTTAGATAAATTTTCCACTAGACAAATACAAACAAAATCAATTATTTTTTGTTATATAAAAAAAATCTAAATTGGTTAAATATAATTTTTTCTAAAATATGATTTTATATTATTATTTCTTATCGAAATCTGTACACATAAAAAATTAGCAACAATTGTAGAATCCAGTTAAAAAAAGGTGAGCTTTCTACAAAAAAGGTGAATTTTCAACCTTTTAACCTTTCATGTAGAAAAGTCATCTTTCAACGGTCTTCCAGCAAATTCATCTTTTTGCCTTGAGAATTCAACTGTTTTTGGTTGCAATTTCATTTTTTTTTTTTTTTTTGAAGATACGACTTTTTCTTTGCAATTGAATGTTTTTTGTTTGAAAATTCAACTTCTTTGAAAAAGTCGTTTTTTTTGTTTTAAAATTCAACTGCTTTGTTAAAAATTCGTCTTTTGGAATGGAAAATTCATCGTTGATGGTAGAAAATTTTTTTGTTGGAAATAAACTTTTTTGTTGAAAATTGAACTGTCTTCAAAAAAATTCGTTGTTTTGGCTTGAAATTTCAACTATTTGATGGAAAGTTCAACTATTTTGTTGAAAACTCATCTTTTTTTTTCAAAAAATAAACTTCTTCTGTTGAAAATTCGTCTCTTTGGTAGACAATTTTGAAATTCTACAAATTTGAAGTGTTTCATATTGAATTAAATATAGTATTTATATTAATTTTGTGTGAAAGAATTGATTCCTCCATTATCATCATCTTTTTGTAAAAAAATCACTTTTTTTAAATTTGTTTATGAAAGTTAATTAAAAATACTATTTTGACACATAAAAAGCAGAATATAAAGTATTTTCCTGGAGTCAATAAAAAAAACAAATACACTGAATAAAAATTTTTTTTAAATGAATTCGGCAAATTTTGAAAATAATTGTTCATTTCAAAAAAAAATCTCAGCCAAAATGTTAAATTTTGAAAATCGAAAAAGACGAATTTCTGACAAAACACTTTAGTTTTCAACCCAAAGATATGAATTTGGAACAAAAAAGTTTGATTTTCAACACAAAAATATGAATGTTCTACCAAAATAATTGAATTTTCAACTGAAAAAGATAAATTATCAAGCAAAAATTGAATAGTTACATTTGCAGTTTAAAAATTTATTTTTAACTAAATAAGAACGAATTTTCAACAGAAAGGAAATTTCAACCAAAGAAATGAATTTTTTTCCAAAATAATGAGTATTTAACCACAAAAATGTATTTTTAACAAACAAACAAATTTAATACCAAAGAGTTGAATTTTCAACCAAAAAGTTTAATTTTCTACCCAAAAAAGATTAATTAGTAACAAAATACATGAATTATCACAAAACTATTTAAAATTAAGGAATTTTCAACCAAAGAAATGAATTTTCAGCCAAACATGCGGAATAGTTAAATTTTCGGGCAAAAATAATTAATTTTCAACCAAAAAAAAAATTGATTTTCATTAAAAACTTAAAAAATCTTTAGTGAATTAATAATTTGGAAAAAATTCAAGTAAATTTAAGATATATTTAAAATTTTTGAAAATATTCCAAAAAAGTTTAAAACTTGAAAACATTTCAAAAAATTAAAAACAACACGTACATTTTTGAAGATTCGGAACACAACATTTAAAACCTTTCTAAGCATTTTGAAAGGTTTCAAAAAAATCAAAAAATTTTATTTAAATTCCTAGGAAAACTAAAAATGAATTCTTTTTTGAAAAATTAATTTTATAAAATATTTTTGAAAATTTGCAAAATAGAATCTGGAAGGTCTTGAAGAAATTTTTTGCATTTTGCCGGATTTTCAAAACATTGAATGAAAAATTCAAGTTTCAAGATAATAAATAACAAAATTTGCATTAGATTCCTAGAAATTTTTTTTATGATTTTAAAAAACAAATTTTTAAGCGAATATTAAAAAAGATTTTAGAACAAACTTCGATGAATAAATTATTGTTTCTAGCTTAAAATTACTTGAAATGATATAATTTTGAAAATTTTCACATTTTTTGATTGATTCTTCAATGCTAAATTATTAAACATTTTGGCTCAGACTTTTTTTCTTCATCGACTGAAAAGTCTTTCTTGGTTAAAAATTCAACTCTCTTTACAAAAATTCCTTTTTTTTTTGAAAATTAGTCTGTTTTGTTTGATCATTGTAAATTTTTCCAGCAAAGTTAAGAAATTTTTTTTATTCTCTGAAAACTTTGAAAGAACCTTAAAAAGCTTCAATATTTGATTTAGAAATCTTCGAAAATCTAAATTTGGTTTTTTATTTTTCAAAATCTTTTTAAGTTGTTAATTATTTTGGAATATTTTCAAAATTTCTAAATATATCTTAAACTTACTCGAATTTTCCCCAAATTAATAATAAAATAAAATGAAAACTATACATTTTTTCAGTTTTTAATGAAAATCACTTTTTTTTTTGTTGAAAATTAATTATTTTTGACCGAAAATTCAACTATTCCATGTTTGGTTCAAAACTCATTTCAAGGTTCTTGATCTCAATTTTTAATAGTTTTGTGATAATTCATGTATTTTTTTACAAATTAATCTTTTTGGGCAGAAAATTAATCTTTCCGGTTGAAAATTCAACTGTTTGGTTAAAATTTGTTTGTTTGTTAAAAATAAATTGTTGTGGTTGAAGACTCAGTATCTTAGTAAAAAATTAATTTGTTTGGTTGAAATTTTTATCGTTCTGTTGAAAATTCGTTTTTATTTAGTTAAAAATAAATTTTTTAACTGCAAATGTAACCATTCAATTTTTGCTTGATTATTTATCTTTTTCAGTTGAAAATTCAATTATTTTTGTAGAAAATTCATATTTTTGTGTTAAAAATTAAACTTTTTTTTCAAAGCTCATATCTTTGGGTTGAAAACTAAACTGTTTTGCCAGAAATTTATCTTTTTGAATTGAAAATCTAACATTTTGGCTGAGATTTTTTTATCTTTATTGGCTGCAAAATCTTTCTTGGTTAAAAATTCAACTTCTTTTTTGAAAATTCCTTTTTCTTTGGTTTGAAAATTAGGTTTGGAAATTTTTGAAATGAAGAATAATTATTTTCAAAATTGGTTGAATTCAGTTTTTAAATTTTTTTCGAATTTAGTGTTCTGGTAATGTTCAAAATTTCTAAAGTTAGATTTTAGTAATGACACTTTTGAGATTGACTCCACGAAAATCCTTTATATTCTGCTTTTCATGTGTTAAAATAGTATTTTTAATTAACTTTCGTAAACAAATTATTGAAGCAGTAAAAAAAAATTATGATGTTTGTTAATGAGTTTCCAAATTGAGCTAGGGATGACACTATTCATACTTTTGGACTGGGAGTGCAAAATTATTTAAAGATAATTTTGAGAAATGCGATTGTTTGAGAAATAAACTAAATTTATGATGTTTGTTAAAAGGTTTTCAAATGTGGCCAAGTTTCAGCCAACCAATAAATTAGAGCTACTGCAATGGATTTGATAAAAATACTGAAAAATTTGTTCATAAAATTTCACATAAACTTGAACATTTCTTCTTTAATTTTCAATTTTTTAATTCAAACAACATATCGTTGGAATCGTTATAATTAGCAGATTTCGAATATCGTATTTATCAATTACCGAATGCTAATTTGAAAATTTTTCATATTTTGCATTCTAGTCCTCATTAGATACAAAGGTCTAACGCTGACCAGGCTCGACCGCAGCAGTTCGGCTGAGCGAGGGGAAGCCGTGTGGTGGGGGAACCGTTCGCAGGTACCCAGGGCGGAATTGAGCATCGGCCTAAAATTGGTAATAGTTTATGGACGATCCCTAAGAAAAATGGGGACTGGTATAAGAGGTATAATAGGTATGGTATTTAAGAGAAACTTCTTCTAAACTCGTTTCTAGAGTTTTATCCAAGTTCCTTAATGCCGAATGCATTAAAAAGTCTTTACGCAGGACCCCGCTATAGATATTCAGAATTTCGGACCGGTTAGAGACTAATCTAAAACTCTTTTTGGAAGATCCGATAACGAGTGGTAAAGCACATGGTCTATCATCGACGCAGGCAGCATCCCATTCCACGCGCGCCTTACTTATTAACGAGGAACTCGCCGGCTATAATGGGCCTGGCACTCGTTAAGAACTTACTTAAATCCCACTTTAGAAGAAACTGTTTTACTAACTTCCTGCAAGCGACTTCTGCTGCTGCCCGAACCCTCGAGCCCCGACCAGAGCTTCTCTCTGATGGTGTAAAAATAGATATATACCTCATACACCAAGGATAGATAACCACTTGAATTATATTCGGATTATCCCCCAAGAAATCCTCTTCTTGAGAATTTAAACCTTTATTTATTTCGTTAGATTCGAAATGAGAATTGAAGCTTGGCTTTTTGCAATTAAATGTAATAAAACGGATAAATTTTGAACATTCAAATTTCAATAGAATTTTAAAACACTATAAAACACTCTCTGAAGATGAACTAATGAAATACACTGGTGAAAAATTTTTACAAAAAAAAAAGAAAACTTAAACATTTTTTACAAGAATCTACAAATAAATACAATTAAACCTTCCTCAATTTGAAAATGTCTAATACAATGTTCTAACCAATTGCCCGGATGTGTGTGTGTGTGTGTGTGTGTGTGTGTGTGTGTGTGTGTGTGTGTAAGGATGTCACACTTTTTTGTGAACACGATAACTAGAAAACGGTTGCAAATAAATTGATGAAATTTTGAGGACAGATTTTCTTCACTAATATCTTGAAACTGGCCTAAGGTTTTCTGAAAATATATATTGCATTTTTTTAGCACTCAATAATATTTTAAAAATCGGTTTTTTATAGTAAAACTTTTTTCATTAGCATAATTCAAAGTTGATGCAATAATATAAAAGATTCCTAATGTCGAGACGAATCGATTGACCTATGATATTGATACATTGTATTAAAGAGTGGAGAATTTATGGTAAGTAAGTAAGTATACCATTTATTTATATTTATTTTATTTATATATATTTTTTTTGTTGGTAATTTATATATTTTCAAGACGGTTTTTTATAGTAAAACTTTTTTCATTAACATAATTCAAAGTTGATGCAGAAGCAGAAAAGATGTGTAGATTCGAGTCGAATCGATTGACCTATACTATTAATACATTTTAATGAAGAGTAAGGTATCTATGGAAAAGAATAAAATTTGAAAATATGGTTTCTTATAGTAAAACTTTTTTCTTCAACATAATTCAAAGTTGATGCAAGAAGACGTACACTGAAAAAAAAATTTTTGAACTAAGAAAATGCATTTACTTGAATCCTATTTCTTAGCATCAAGAAAATATTCTTTAATAGTAGTAATTTTTATTTAAACCAGACACATATCTTTTGTTCATTTCGAAAAATGAATTCTTTGGCTATATTTTCTTGATTCAAACAAATATTTCTTACATTCAAGAAAACCATGTCTTTGATTCCAAAGGTCTATTCGTTGAAATCTGATTAGTCGTTCAAAGAAATATTTAATTGATTCAATGCGTTCGATTCTTTGAATTGATTTGGACACATATTTGAATCAATTAATTGTGCACACTTGAATCAAGTCTTCAAGTTTATTTAAATCAAAGTAATAATCATTTAATTCAAAAAAATATTAATTAGATTAAAAATATATTTATTTGTTACAAAGAGTTCATGCATTTATACCAATGAAGCATTTATCTAGACGAACAAGATATTGTGTTTACATAAATATTTATTTCTTCAGATGAAGGAAATATTTCATTTGCTTACTAGAATTAAATTATCCATAACAAATAAACATTTATTCCAACGAAGTAATTATTTTTTTAAATCAAACATTCAATAATTTAGCATAGTTTGTTTCAGTTGAATACTTCTTCAGATCAAAGAAAAATCTTGTTAAATTCAATATCCATGTTTTTGATTTCAAGAAATATTTCTTTGGCATTTATGGTGAGGGTTGAATACGGCTTTCCGCCTTCAAATTTTCATGTTGCGACACCGTCGTGGTCATCGCTGTGGACTTGACACTCGACGGACCCAAGTTCGATTCCTGCTGGAGGTGGATTTTTCATCGAAATTTTCTTTTTCAGATTCATCAAGATTTTGAGGTATATGAGTTGTTTGAATTAAATATGTATAATAGTAACAATGTAATTATAATTTGAGCTGAAAGAATTCATTTGTTCATTTAGGAAAATATGTACTACAGTTGAAGTATGAACTACTTTATTGCATTATGATAAAGAATTTTTATATTGGCATTAGGGTCTTACGAGTATA
>CAKNYM010052194.1:123763-148251 GCA_932195095.1 Andricus curvator | reverse complement strand
TATACTCGTAAGACCCTAATGCCAATATAAAAATTCTTTATCATAATTTAAATAATTGGGTCAATTAAATCCGACATTTTTCAAGAAAACAGTAAAAATGTCACAAAACTACTTTATTGCACTCTGGCATGGTCTGGGCCAAAGAAATATTTGTTTGAATCAGTGGTATATTTCTTTGCTTCAAATGATCAAAAATTTGATGCGAAGAAATAGTTTTTTGAGCATATAATATATTTTCTTGACTTTAAAATATATTATTTTCCACCAATTCAAATATTCTCATTTCGAAGATATATTCATGCCCGTTCATGGCACATTCATTTGGAACAATGAGTCATTTATTTGGTTTGAAATGTATATTTTTGTCTTTAATTAATATTTCTTTGATTTAAAGAAATATTCACCTCCGACCAATAGGTCGTATTTTTGAATCAAATAATGTTAACTCAATCTATTAACATTTGTCTGGCTGAAAGAAATTCTTGTTTTCATTCAAAGTGCATATATTTATTTGCCTCAAAAAAATATTTCTTTGAAAATAATCAGGAATTTCACTTACTTCAGCCAAATAAAATTCACTTGATACAAGTAATCCTTTTTTTTAGTGTATAATATTAATACATTTTAGTGAAGAGTAGGGAAGCTATGGTTATGCATAATATTAGAAAATACGGTTTTTTATAGTAAAACTTTTTTCTTCAACATAATTCAAAGTTGATGCAAGAATATGAAAGACTCCTTGGTTCGAAACAAATCGATTGACCTATAATATGAATACATTTTATTAAAGAGTATGGAAGTTATGGTAATTTATATATTTTTAAAATCGATTCTTATAGTAAAAATTGTCTCATTCTCATAATTTAAAGTTGATGCGAGAACAGAAAAGTTGTGCTGATTCAAGACGAATTAATTGACCTATAACATTGATACATTTTATTCAAGAGTAAGAAAGCTATGGTAATGCATAATATTTAAAAACAGGGTTTTATATAGTTAAACTTTTTTCACTAACATAATTCAAAATTGATGCAAGAACGGAAAAGATTTCTTGATTCGAGGCAAATCGATTGATATATAATAATAATAATAATAATAATAATAATACACTTTATTGCAGATTAGAGAAGTTATGCTCATTCATAATATTTGAATCACCTGTTTCAAACAGAAAAACTTTTTTCATCAACATAATTCAAAGTTGACGCATGAATATATAAATATAACTGAGTAAATTAAGCTATTGAGTAAACTGTTAAAATGGAAGCTTTTGACACTCTTCAATTGACATTTTTTAAATTAATAACCGTTAAAATGCAAAATTACAAATTTTAACTTTAATATATTGTACAGTTAAAAGATTTAAAAAATAGAAATCCACGCCATCATTTTCAATACTATGAATTGAAGAGTGAATCAAAAAATTTATTAACTTTCAAAATTATATCATTTTAAGCAATTTTAAGCTAAAAATATTAATTTATACATCAAAATTGGTTTTGGAATCTTTTCAAATATTCTCTTTAAAATTGGTTGGTTTTTCGAGGAATTTTGATACAAATTTCTTATTCATTTGAAACCTTTTAAAATGCTTAAAAAGCTTATACATTTTTTCTTCGAAATCTTCAAAAATCCACATTCTGTTTTAAATATTTCGAAATCTTTTCACATTTTAAATTATTTTGGAATCTTTTTAAACCAATCAACATGTTTTTTAAATATTCTTAAATATTCTCTAAAATTAATTGTTCAAAATAAAACATCATTTTGAATTTTCGAGCATACTTAAGATTTTTTTTTTACTTTCGTGAAACCTTTAAAGATCTTTAAAAAGCTTTAAAATTTTATTTCGAAATTTTCAAAAATCTAAATTCAGTTTTTTATTTTTCAAAATCTTTTCCAGATTAAATTAAGTTTGCATCTTGTCAAAACTTGTGAATATCTCTTAAAGTAACTCAATTTTTTTGCATATTCATAATTGTTCACTTGCTATTTGTGCATCAAAATTCAATAATTTTACTCACGTATCAAAACTTTGTTAAATAGAAAAATTAAAATTGTAACGTTTCAAAGTTTAGATTTAAGACTCTGAAATGTACAGATTCAAGGCTTTCTATTTCAAATATTTCATTTTAAAATTGTTCAGTTTTTAATATTTGATTTATAATTACTCATTTTAAATGGAAAGTAAAATATTGCTAAATATTCAAAAAGATTGAAACAATATTTGAATAGGATTTGGAGTTAAATAAGAGCGTTCAATTTTTAATCTGTTAAATTGAAATTATTTTAAAATTAAGAATAGTTTATAAAGTTTCAATCGAACTATTTTTAACGCTGAAATCTGTAACTTGCTTAATTTTGAACAGATTCAGAATCATCCTATAAAATCAGTTATTGTTAAATTTTCAATAATCGAACTACAGTTCAATGTGATTTATTATAACAGCAAAAGTTGTTTGCAAAAGTGTAATATTTTTTTTTTCATTGTGTTTTTTGTAGAAACTTATACAATATTACATATCCTACAAAAATTGACAGTAGAGTACAAGTCGAAACTTTGATGCGGATTCTAAAAGTATTGTTTGGAAAATTTACATTTTTTTCTTTGAATCTGTACATTTCATAGTTGAAAATTCAACTATGTGGTTGAATATTTATCGTTTTTTTGGATAAAATTATCATTGTTGTTTGAAAATTCATCTATTTTGGTTAAAAATTAATTTCTTTATTTGAAAATTTAACTATTTTGTTGGAATCTTTTTTTTAAATTTTCATTTCATTGTTGAAAATTCATGTATTTTGTTTCAATAATTGGCCAGTTAATAATTGGCCAATTGTAAGAAACATAAGAATTTTTTTTTTATTTTCTCAAAATCTTTAAAGATCCTTAAAGAGCTTCAAAATTTTATTTTGAAATCTTCAAAAATCTAAATTTAGGTTTTCATTTTTCGAAATCTTTCCCAGTTTTAAATTAAGTTTGGATCTTTGGTTGAATATATATCGTTTTTTTGGAGAAAATTATTCTTCTTGTTGGAAAATTCATCTACTTTGGTTAAAAATTAATTTCTCTATTGGAAAATTTAACTATTTTATTGGAATCTTTTTTTTTAATATTTCTTTCATAGTTGAAAAATCATGTATTTTGTTGGAAATTCGTCTTTTTTGGTAAACTATTATACTTCTCGTTTGAAAACGGTTGAAAATTTACCGATTATTTATCTTTTGTATTGAAAATTTAATTATTCCACTTTGGGTCGGAAATTAATGGTTTTTAGTCGAAAAATGAACCATTTGGTTGAAAATTCCCTTTTTTTGTTTGGAAATTCGTGTCTTTTCATTGAAAATTAATCTTTCTGGTTGAAAAAAAATCTTTCCGGTTGAAAAATCATTTTTTGGTTGACAATTCATCTATATGGTAGTCAATTCATTTATTTTGTTTGGAAAATTATTCTTCTTGTTTGAAAATTTATCTATTTTGGTGAAAATTCATCTATTTTGGTTAAAAATTAATTTCTTTGCTTGAAAATTCAACTATTTTGTTGAGTTTTCTTTGTTTGCTAAATATTAATTTTTTAACTGAAAACTCAAGGATATACTCAATTTTTCAGTTAAAAATGTATTTCTTTTTTTAGTTGAAAATTTGTCTTTCTCGGTAGAAAATTACTCTTCTTGTTTGAAAATTCATTAATTTTTGTTAAAAACTAATTTCTTGGGGTGAAAATTTAAATATTCAGTTAAAACTTCGTTTTTTATGTTGAAAATTTAACTATTCCACTTTTGGTTGAAAATTTTTGTTTTTTATTTTAAGAATCAACCATTTGGTTGAAAATTCCTTTTTTTGTTTGAAAAATCGTTTCTTTTCATTGAAAATTAATATTTTTGGTTAAAAAACAATCTTTTTGGTTGAAATATGATTTCTTGGTTGACAATTCATCTATGTGGTAGAAAATTCACTTTTTTTAGATAATTATTCTCCTTGTTTGAAAATTTATCTATTTTGGTTGAAAATGTATCTATTTTGGTTAAAAATTCATTTCTTTGCTTGAAAATTTAACTATTTTGTTGAATTTTGTTTGTCTGTTAAATATCAATTTTTTCAAAAACTATTACTTTCTGTCTATAAGTGACCAAACTATGCATTTGTTTATAAAATTTGTTTTTAACAAAATCAAATAATAGCGATTCACAATTCTTCGTCACTAAAAATCATCACTCATGTAATTTTAAGAGGATTAGAAAGAAAAACGATCAATTTCTATCTATAAATGCTCAAACTATGCATTTGTTTATAAAATAAACAAATAATATCGAATGACCAATCCTAATCACTAAATATTACCACTCATATAATGTAAAGGTACTAAGAAAGAAAAACGATGACTTTCTGCCAAAAAACGCCTAAAATATGCATTTGTTACATAATTTGTTTATAAAATAACGAAATTATACCATACGACAAATTTCCATCATCAAAAATGATCCTGTTGATAAAATTAAGCAATTTCAACTTACAAATATACTTTGCAAGCAAAATTTCCAATATGCTGACATTTTGTTAATATAATTTTTTTGTAACAATTAGATTCGATATCCTGTAAATTATTTATATTCTTTGAATACTCCGACATTCATTTTCGTCGAGAATGGTATTAATGAAGCTATTGATTTGGAGATAGAAAATAATAATGATAAAATGTATCATTTTCGCTCTTTATTTATTTATATAAAAAATAGAAAATGACAAAAATTAAAAAATATAATCAATAGACGCTCTTGTGCAACTATCGCTGATCACTTCTTTAAAAAAAAATTGAAAATCGGTTGAGAATTGTAGGCTGTAGGTGATTATAAATAGTAAATTCCCGATTCAGCCCACTGTGCCCTGGGGGCCACACAAAGCGTGCAAACCATGTAGAATAAGTACGGAATCATTGTTTTTAATTGTTTACAGGAGTTTTTTCGGTAAAGACCGCTCTGGTTCATAAATTAATTTTCAAGAAAATAGATTAATTTTTAACCAAAGAAAAGAATTTAAAACCAAAAAGAATAATCTTCTACTGAATAATAAGAATTTTCAACAAAATACATCAATTTTCAAGTCAAAAAAGACGATTTTTAAACCAAAAATGAATAGTTAAATTTTCAGTAAAAAAATCATTTTCAACCAAAAAGAAAAACTAAGTTTCAACAAAATATTTCAATTTTCAACCAAATAAATAACACTGTTAAATTTTCAACCAAAAATGGTATATAGTTGAAAAAAATAATTTTCAACTTTTTTGTTTATTTATATAAAAAATAGAAAATGAACAAAATTAAAAAATCTAATCCATAGAAGCTCTTTTGCAACTATCGCTGATCACTTCTTTTAAAAAAATTGAAACTCGGTTGAGAATTGTAGGCTGTAGGTGATTCTGAATAGCAAAATTCCCGATTCAGCCCACTGTGCACGGAGGCCACAAAAAGCGCGCAAACCGTGTAGAATTAGTGCGGAATTTATTGTTTTTAATTGTTTACAGGAGTTTTTTTCGGTAAAGACCGTTATGGTTCATAAATTAATTTTCAAGAAAATAGTTTAATTTTTAACCAAAGAAAAGAATTTAAAACCAAAAAGAATAATCTTCTACCGAATGCTACTAATTTTCAACAAAATACATAAATTTTCAACTCAAAGAAGACGATTTTTGAACCAAAAATAAATAGCTAAATTTTTAATTAAAAAATCATTTTCAACCGAAAAGAAAAACTCAGTTTCAACAAAATATTTCAATTTTCAACCAAATAAATAACACTGTTAAATTTTCAACCAAAAATGGTATATAGTTGAAAAAAATAATTTTCAACTTTTTGTTTATTTATATAAAAAATAGAAAATGACCAAAATTAAAAAATCTAATCTATAGACGCTCTTTTTGAACTATCGCTGAACACTTCTTTAGAAGAAAAATTGAAAATCGGTTAAAAATTGTAGGCTGTATGTGATTTTCCTATAGATGAAAACTCGTAACCTCCATTGTAGTTTTATGGAGGAAGTTTTGTTAGTCGTCACTTTGTAAGTCATAGGGTGACCTCTATTTATTAAAATAAAAACTAAGAGAAGTAAAAAAGTAGATTTCTCATTTTATCGATCGCCGATAATTATTTCGATTTATTTATTTTTACTATTACTTTCAATGTAAGTTGTTATTAAAGATATTATATAGTATATAATTAGTTTTAAAGTTTATTATTGAATTAAATATATAGAAATGCAATTTCAAACAAAAAACATACATATATATCACGTAGAAATTACTTGAATGTTTCAATTAAAATAATTCTTTAGTGCTTTATATGTATTAACTGATTAATTAATTATTAACTGATTCTATCGAAACTTATATTTTCGGGAATTAGTTTAAAAAGTTTAAATTTATAAAAAAATATAGAGTACAAATTATTTGAATATTTTAATGAAAGTTATAGTTTAATGCTTCTTATTTTTTGAACTGATTGATTATTTTTCAGCTGATTAATTTTTTTCAAAATATTAAATTACATGAAGATTGATTTTGATTTGTTTCAATTAAGTACATAAATTTATTATTTACTTCAAGGTTATGTAATTGAATATTAGCTATAATTTTTATAATAAAAGATTATTTATATTCAAAATACATCTACTCCAATTGTAAAATTTTTGTCAATTTTTGTGATGTTGTGAAATAAGTACCTGAATTATGCTTTCCATATTATGTGTACATATATTTTACTTTTCTATGGAATTAGTTTAAAAGATTATTATTAATTCAAATTTTCAGAAAAATATCAAGTAAAAATTATTCGAATGTTTCAATGAAAATAACTTTTTATTGGTTTTTATGTTGTGAAATGATTAATTCATATGTATATATATTTAAATTTTTTTTAAATTTGTTTTGAAGATCATTAATATCTAAATTAAATGTATAGAAATTCAATTTCAAACGAAAACAAAATTGATACAATGTAATAATTATTTGAATGTTTCAATAAAAATAATTGTTTAATGCTTTTCATGTTATGAACTGATTAATTAATTATCAACTGGTTCTATTGAAACTTACATCTTCTTGAATTAGTTTGGAACGTTATTAATAAATTGAATTATCAGAACTGAAAGTTCAAATTAAAAAAAAAGTAGGTATAGTAAAAATTATTTGAATGTTTTAATGAAAATTATAGTTGAATGCTTCTTATTTTGTGAACTGATTAATTAATTATTAGCTGATTAATTTCGTTCACAACATTAAATTACATAAAGATTGAATTTTAATTTTTCTATACTAAATGACATAAATCGATCATTTATTTTCAAGTTATGTAATTGAATATTGGCTATAATTTGTATAATAGAAGTTTATTTATATTTGAAATACCCTTATTCCAGTTACATAATTTTTTCAATGTTTTTGATCTTGTGAAATGAGTATCTGAATCAAATTTTCAAAGTTATGGGTACATACGTTTTATTTTTTTTGGAATAAGTTCGAAAGCTTACTATCAAGTCCAATTTCCAGAAATGCAATTTTAAATTCAAGAAAATAATTATATAAATCCAAAATAAAACATTATTTTATTATTAATTTTAATAATTATCATTATACATATTATTATTAATTGATTCTATTGAAACTTAAGTTTTCTGGAATTATTTAAAAAGCTTCTTAATAAATGAAATATTCATATATAGTTAGTTGTAATGTCGATGGGGGTGGGAGCGCGCTCAAGCTATAAAGCCTATTGTGCCAATAAATATTGTGCCAAAATATTCATAAATGAGTGTTAAAATTTAAAAAAATATAAAGTGCAAATTATCTCGATCTTTCTATGTCGCAATAATAGTTTGATGTTTTTATGTTGTTAACAGTTTAATTAATTATTAGTCGATTCATTTTGTTCAAAATTTTAAATTGAATAAAGATTGAATTAAAATTGTTTCTCAATTAAGTAACATGCATTGATTATTTACTTTGATGCTGTGTAACTGAATGTGCGCTATTATTTCTATAATAAAAGTTTTTGATTTTAAGTTTTTATGAAATTAGTTTAAAAGCTTATAAATAATTTAAATTTTTAGAATAATATAAGATAAAAATTATTTTGATGTTTCAATGCAAATAATATTGTTGATTGATTTTTATGTTATGAACTGATCAATAAACTATTATTAACTATTGACTGATCAATTTTTTTCAAAAAATTGAATTACCTAAAGATTCAATTTGAATTATTTTCAGTTAAATCACATGAATTGATTATTTACATTAAGTTTATGTGATTCAATACTGGCTGCTATTTTTACGATTTTATTTTTCCTTTAAAATATCTCCATTACAGTATATAATTTTTTCAACTATTTGTATCAAAATTATATGTACATATGTGTTGATTTTTTATGATATTTGTATAAAAGGTTATCAATAATTCAAATTTTCAGAAAAATATGAAGTGAAAATTATTTGAATGATTCAATGAAAATAATTCCTTAAAGATTTTTGTGTTATGAAATGAATAATTAATTATTGGCTGATTAATTTTTTCACAAAATTAAATAACATAAATATTTAATTTCAATTTTTCTCTATCAAGCAAAATAAATTAATTATTCACTTCAAGGTGATGTGATTGAATATTGGATATAATTACTATAATAAAAGTTTATTTTTTCAACCTATCTCTATTACAATTATGTAATTTTTTATAATAATTATGATGATAGATATAAAGTGAGAATTATTTGAATTTTTTAATGAAAATAATTGTTTAAGGCTTTTTATTTTGTAAACTGACTGATTTATTATTTACTTTGAGGTTTCTAATTGAATATTGGATATAATTGGTATAATAAAAGTTTATTTATATTAAAAATACCCCTTTTCCAGTTACATAAGTTTTAAAATGTTTCTGATGATGTGATATGATTATCCGAATTTAATTTTCAAAATTATATGGACACACGTTTTCATCTTTTCTGGAATTAGTTTAAAAGGTTATTGATGACTGAAATTTTCAGAAAAATATAAAATCAACATTATTTGAATGTTTCGATGAAAACAATGATTTAATGCTTTTCATGTTCTGAACTCAATAATTATTTATTAGCTGATTAATTTTTTTCACAATATTAAATTACATAAAGATTGATTTTTAATTTTTTAATATTAACTAATATGAATTCATTATTAACTTTAGGGTTATGTAATTAAATATTGGTTATAATTTATATGATAAAAGTTTATTTATTTTCAAAATACCTCTATTCCAATTATGTAATTTTTGTAAGTTTTCATGATGTTGTGAAATGAGTATCTGAATTCAATTTTCATAATTAGGTTTTAATTTTTTCTGAAATTAGATTAAAAGGTTAATAACAATGAGAATTTGTTGGAAAATATAAAATAAACATTATTTGAATGTTTCAATGGGAATAATTCTTCATTGCTTCTTATGTTGGAAACTGATTAATTAATTATTAGCTGATTATTGTTTTTACAATATAAAATTACATAAAGGTTGAATTATAATTTTCCTATATTAAGAATCATGAATTAATTATTCATGTCAAGGTTATGTAGTTGAATATTGGCTATAATTCGTATAATGAAATTTTATTTATGTTTAACATATCTCTGTTGCAACTATATAATTGTTTTAAATTTTTGTGCTGTTTTGGAATAAGTATCTCAATTCCATTCTCACAATTATATGCAAATATATTTTAATTTATTCTGAAATTAGTTTCAAACGTTAATTATAATTATAATTTTCATAAAAATGAAATTGGAATTCAATTTTTCAAAATGACGTGTACATATGTTTTAATTATTTATCAAGGTATTTTGACACGCTCTTCTTTTTCTAAAAAAATGTATTTAAACATTCCAGTGCAAATACATGTTTATTGATTTTTATATTGAGAACTGAGAATCGGATCAGAATATGATTGTTTAAATTATAGCCCGTGCAGAAATTTTGGTGGGGCGCCGGTCGGGCCCCGATCGGGCAAAATGTGGCCCCGATAGGGTAATCTGTCTAGCGCCAGATCGGAAATGAAACGCCCTACCCGATAGGGCCCAGATCTGGACCTCCAAAATGTGGGCCCGATGTGGCCCAGATATGGCCCCTATAATTTTTTATTCCTATACATAATGAAATTCAAAAGGCTTTTTTTAATAACAATAAATAGTTGATGTTGGTGCTGCGCTTGTTCTCAGCCTCCTGCCTCCGTCCCAGTCCTTAACGTTACTCAATACAGTGCTGAATTTCCGGTGTTTCTACTGAAAACGATCATGTTTTATTAAATTTAACTTCCCTGAGAGTATATTGAAAATATGATTTATTCAAAGCATAAAATTATTTCCTTAAAAATACATAAGAAAACATATAAGATTGAATAGTATAACTCAATATTTTTTTTCAGTCTTAGTTAGTATTTTACAATACTTCAATTTTGTAATATTCGACATCATTGAACTTTTGTATTCCTTGAATTTATCGTTCAGAGTTTGCATATCGGAAGAAAATTATTATAATTTTTTGTTGACTAACTCACGTGAGGCACGTGGAATGAGATTTAAAAAGTGAGGTTATGTTCGAGAAAATACTAGAAGCATTTAATCTATAACGTTGATAATCCGAATATTTATATATTTTGTATAAAGTAACCTGTATTCTTACAATATAAGCAAGAAAGTATAAAATTTTAAAAAGCTTGAAAACATTTTCTTCATTCACGTAAATAGCAAATGCGCTCAAAATGACGACACTTTATCGAATACATGGCTGGAAATCTTTCGAAGCTAAAAATAAATTGTGAACTTGCTTGAAAACATTACTGTCATTTTAATGCTTTATTTTATAATCAATTTGTTTGGATTCACTTACCCATATCTTTGTAAGCTGAAAATATTTTTCTGGAGGAGGATCTAAAATGCAACGATAAAACAAAGAACTTTTCACTATTATTTATCTTCACAGCGGTGCTTACCTTCATTGCTAACAATCGAATGCGAACAATCGACTAATCGAAATCTTTCGAGATAAGCGCGGTAAATTCAAATCAAACATTTACTTTGAGATAATAAATTATTTCAAGTCCTTCTTTCTTTTTCAACAATTTTTTGTTTTTATTCATTTATTTTTTCGAAATATATGTACAACATAAATTATTCTCAAGTTTAAAGTCTTTACTTTATTTTAGAATTATATGGTGGGAACAAATGAATAATTGTAAGTGGGACATTTTTTCTAAGCACTTAAACTATTTAAAGTTTCAGTCTTTATTTTAGGATTTATATAATTCTTTGATTTTAAAACTCCTGATTTATTAAAAATATTTTAAGTTAGATTCACAGCTTGAATTAATGATGTAGAAGAGGCCTAACCCGACGTGGTTCCGCCGCGAGCCACACCATCTACCCCTTTGCGGCCACATGTGGAAAATCCGATCGGGTCCAGATCGGAACTAGGGAATAAGTTGGGCAATTTCTGCACGGGAGGTATTAATTTGTTAATGATTTAGTGATGTATATTGATGCTTACATTTAAAAAAAATGGCCGTGAAAGTACCCGCAAATGTCATTGTACAAAAATTATATTTTTTTAAATATATTAAATTACATATAATGTGCACTTGAAATATTAAAATGATATATCGCCATTTACTATTATTAATAGTAATAGTAAATTCTGCGTTACATGGATTCACTGAATACATTCTTTGAGAATATAATTTCAGCAAGAATGTGATTGGACAAAAAATATTAACAAATAAATAGTTATTCGAAAATTGAGTAAATGAAAAAAATGAATACAAAAGTTAGCGCGCGCTTGCGCGCGCACATAATAGTCTAGTGAATGGTAAATTCCGGATTCAGCCCACTGTGCAGTGTCACGGCTATCCTTAATATAAAATCTCTAAACGATATTGTCGTTTTCGATTCTGACGATTTTCGCGAGTAACACGGTGGTAACGTTTGCTTGCTGTAGGCCGCTCATATTCAACAGTAGTGTGTGTCTGTGTGTGGTGCTGCATTTGAAATCAGTGATGCTAACTGAGTCGCCTTTATATGCGCATGTTTGAATTGTAATATAGTTGATTGGCTGTAGTACGCGCCCGTATTTGAATTCCCAATGAGGACGCGAACTAGAACCAATAAGCGCCATTCTATCGAAGCATGCGCATGTCAAGGTGGTCTTTTCGGGATCACTTAGTTCGAGTTCGATAATAATACGTCACGTGTTTTTTCGTATTTGGTAATGCGCGGCTCAGTGTTGCCAACCGTTGCACGGTAAAGTCTGTAAAAGAAGTAATGAACCATAACCTCAATTGTGATGGTAGTCTGTTTTTAAACTGATTACGCAAACAAGAAATTTTCAAATTAATCATTTTTACGCTCTGCAACTGTGATTTCTATCATGATTTAATTATATTTATCATATTAAATATCATTTGTGAAACTCGTGTACGTTTAAGTTCTACTTTCCCTATAGGATTGAAATCTCCATTTCCTTATAGTGACACATTCGAATAATTATTTTTTTTCGGTTTGAATAGAAGTATGTCAGAGATCTGTGTATGTTCACAGATCAAAAATTTTATAATTTAAGAAGATGTTCAAATTAAGAATTGTTAAGCTCTCAATGAGCACTGCTATTAAAAAAAACACCGATACTTTAAGAAATTGATTTTGATCATTTGAAGGGATTCTAAAGAAGTTCAAAGACTATAAGGTATTTTTTTATCCAAGAGGAATTTTCAAGATCTTCAAACAATTGCAAGGAGTTTCAAAAGATTTCAAAGAATTTGGAATATTTTGACTTATTATAAAATATTTTAAAGAATTTTTAATTGATTTCACTAACTTAATAGGATTTCAGAGGATTTAAAAAAATTCAATTGATTCTAAAAGATTTAAAATTGATATATTGTGGGAAAATATTTCTAAGAATTTCAGTAGATTCCGAAGAATTTTTTATTTATTTTGATAATTTGAAGGAATTAAAAAAAAAGACTGGGAATATTTTAGGGCATTTGAAAAGAATCCAAAACATTTGAAAGAAATGTCAATAATTTCAATGAATGCCAACAGATTTTAAAGGGTTTGAAATATTTTAGGATCTTTTAACAGATTTCAAGGAATTTTCAACCGATTTTAGTAATTTAATTGATTCAAAAGGATTTTTTAAGGAATTTCTCAAGATTGGGAATATTTTAGGGTATTTAAAAAGAATCCAAGGTATTTCCAAGAGATTTAAACAATTTGAAGGGATTTCAAAAATATGTAAAGAATTTGGAAACTTTTAGAGGTTTCTTGAAGATTCCAAGGATTTTTCATTTGATTTCAGTACTTTAATTGATTTCAGAGGATTTGCAATATTCTAGAGTAATTTAAAAGATTCCAAGGAATTTTTTATTTATTTTGATAATTTGAAGGAATTTGAAAAAAAAGACTGGGAATATTTTAGGGCATTTGAAAAGAATCCAAAGCATTTGAAAGAGATGTCAATAATTTCAATGAATGCCAACAGATTTTAAAGGGGTTGAAATATTTTAGGATATTTGAACAGACTCCAAAGCATTTCCACGAGATTTCAATAATTTTGAGGAATTTAAAAAAATGGTAAAGGATTTGAGAACTTCAATAGTATTTTAAAAGAGGTCAAGACATTTTCGTAAGCTTTAAAAAGTTTCAAGTGATTTTTAAAGATTTAAAGGATTTCAATAATTTGAAAGAGTTTCAAAGGATTGGAAATAATTTATGGTGCTTTTAAAAATTGCAAGGGATTTTGAAGAGTTAAAAAAATTTCAAGGAGTTCTAAAATATTGTGAAGGATTTTAAATATCTTAGGGTATTTTGAAAGATCCTATGAATTTTTTAACTTATTTCAGTAATTTAATGTTACTCATAGGATTTGAATTATTTTATGGTATTTTAGAAGATCTAAAGCATTTTCAAGAGCTTTAAAATGTTTCAATTGATTTCCAAAGGTTTGAAAGGATTTGATAACTTTAACAGTATTTCAAAAGATTCTAAGGAATGTACAATTGGTTTCAGAGGATTTTAAATATTTTAGAGTATTTAAAAAGATTCTAAAGCATTTTCAAGAGATTTGACAAAATTTGCATGGGGTATTGTATCGAAGAGTTTTCTAAAATTTCGAAAATATAAATCGATTTAATAGGACCTATGCCAGGTTTTAGGGTATATCAAAAGATTTCAAGCAATTTTGAATTTATTTCGGTAACCTAATAGGATTTGAAATGATTTAAAATATTATAAACTATTTTTAAAGACTTTAATGCACTTTCAAGATATTATTAATTTTTTTTATGGAATTTTAAAGGCTTTGAATGACTTTAAGAGGAATGAACAAATTTTTCTGATAGTTTAAAGAATTTGTTTACAACTTTGGAATATATGAAACTATTTCATAGGACTTGCGAGGTTTCAATATATTTTAGAATATTTAAATGAATTTTATGCGATTTCCAAAGATTTCAATGATTTTAATGGATTTTAAAAGCTCCCAAGGTATTTTCAAAAATTTTCCAGGATTCAAGAAAATACTTTAAAATGTCATATAATTTCACGGGATTTTATAATATTTCTCTGTACTTTAAGAAATTCATTAACAAGAAGTGGGGGGTTTTTTAGGTTTTCACAGATTTGTAGAGATTTTTAAATATGTTTTGCAATTAATTTGAATTCACCCTGAATTGTTACTCATTCACTCAGAATTATTTTATCATGTCTTTCGAATTTTGTTGATTTACCTGAATTCTTTTGAATTAAATCAATAATTCTATTCTGTTCAATGGATATTTTTTTCAGTTTGTGTTTAATTCGTCTTGAAGTGTTTTAACGTCATTTTGAATTCTTCAAAATTTAATCAAATTCTTTTGAATTCCCTTGTATTTTTCCAAAATCATTTTAAAATTACTAAAATCAATTACATTTTTTTTTTTTTGGAGTTTTAAATTTTTTCCAATTTATTTCCATGTTTTAAATTTTAACTTTAATTCTTTGAAGTTTTATGAATTGAATTTGTCGAAATGCTTTCAAATCCAAAAGAACATCAGTCACACTATTGATGCACATATTTACTTTAAGTCACTTTTTGGATTAGAAATGAGTCTTGCTGCAAAAAACGTCTAATTAAAAATTATTGCTGCGCACTCCCGAGATATTCTCTGGACATCTGCTTTTAGACAACGTCGCATTCAAAATACAATACTTTCGAATAATTTTCAATCCGACGTTTTTTGTAGGGCAATTTCTCTGCTTTTTAACACTATTTATTACTTTTTTCAAGCGATGACGCTGTTTTGCTACTATTTTGAAAAAAAGACACTAAAGACACTATTTTCCAATTAAAAACACGAATTTATCAACCACTATAGATTTTTTGAAGAATACAAAATTGACAGATTTTCGCAGAAGGAAAAAAAAAATATTGTTTGAAAAGTTTTTGTTTAATTTAGTTTTTAATAAGAAAGATACTGTAACGTTTATAAATTCCTGGAAAGTTCTATCGACATGATAATTTTCTTCTTATAATACAAGAATTTAATCATTTTGACGTAAACAACAGATACGATAAAAATGTTCACACAAAAATGTTCATGTAAAAAAAAGTTATACTAAAATACATTTTACTTTTCCGTAATAACGTGCATCATTTATGATAAAAATTAAAAAATTAATTTTTCTTGAAAAAAATTCACCACATCTCTCAATGCATAATAAAATATTAGTGGCGAATGGATTACTATAGAGTATAAACAGCAATAATTGCGGAGCAAATAGACAATTCAAAAATTTGTTATCATATTTCTTGAAAACTGAAAGATTGGTAATTACTGCCACTATTCTATGTATCATTCATTTTTTTAAACTTTGTAAAGCTTATATAATAATGAAAATTAATATTATTCGCAGTATTTCTCAATTTGAAATTTATATGCTCATATACATGTTAAAACGAATAATTCACAATTTATTTTATAAATAACATTTCTTTTGATTTATAAAATAAAAAATGTATTATGCCAATATAATTTATAAATAAGTTAAGTGTTAAACAAATTTAAGAGCCGATTATAATAAATTGAATTATAATTATATTCACAATTTTTTCAAGATGATAACGGTGACAGAATTTACCTACAAATAAAGTATGAGAAATCCATTACTCCTTTAGCTTCAACATCATCCTGTAGTGCCTTCTAATTATTTTTTACGCATATTTTGTAACATTAATTAAATATAAATAACATAGAAAAAATAAGTATTTGGTTTATTCTTTTTCATAACAAAAATTAGTAGGCGCGCGCACGACTACTAGTGAATAGTAAATTCCCGATTCAGCCCAGTGTGCAGTGTCACGGCCATATTGGTTACAATTTAAAAAACCGGTGTTTACCACCTCGGAGTCACATGTTTTATCCAAATAAGATAAATCTTCAAACAGATTTAACAAGGGTTATAAAATCTTGGAGAAATAAATTCCAGAAGTACGCTTCAAGGTATTATGTTAAAATATTAGCAAAATAACCAAGAGGATTTCGCAAAGTTCTTACTTTATAGTTTAGAGCCCAGCTCGGAGCCCAGTTATACTCGAGAGTCTGGAGAATCAGAAAGTACCGCGTTAAATAAAGAACACTATATAGCTTTATAATCGGGCCGGATAACAAAAAATTCATCCAAGCGAATAATCCATTATTTTCCCCCCTGATCCCCTCTTTTCAACCACGAAATCTAAATTCACCCCTCTGTATATGTCCTATTTACAGGAGCTGTTTAATTTACCGTTCCACGTGGTTACCACCGAAAAGCGATCTGTCTGGGATAATCCGCCACTTGCGGGGGGTCCGATTATTTGCAAAGGGCTGTTTGTTATCTCTAATTTCAATCCTTTTTAATTCTCCACAAAATTATTTCCTCATTACATTTTTATAATTCATATTCAGAAAGTGAATTAAAATAAATCTACAAATAAATACAATAAATTACAACCAAAATTACAGGAAAGTACAACTTTTTTCTATTATTGAGACGAATTTTGTACCTTTTTTGTATTTTCTTTGTACATTGTTGTATTTTATTGTGGATTTAATTTTCTACAAGAATTTACAACTACAGAATTCTACGGGAATTTACAGGTTTTTCAGCCAAAAAGTTGTTCTTTTCTGACCTAGGGTGACAAATATTTAGAATATTGCTATGAAATAATTTTCATTAGGATGTGTACATGATCGCTGTTACAAAAAGCTTCTATGAAAAATTTAAAGGAAGGATAGAATATTCAGATACAATAATAAATAATTGTTTTTAAAAAAATCAAAAAACTCTCGTTTGAATTTTTTAAAAATATATAGCAATCGATTGGACGCCATATATGTCACTTAAAATTATGTCAATGCAATGTTCTCAATATTTGTCGTCCTAGGTCGGAAAAGAACAACTTTAATAAATAAATAAAAATTCAACAATTCAGAAAGAATTGATCACGGTACTTGAAATTAAAGATTCGAACTCTTGAAAATAAAATTTTTTCCATTTGAAGTTATAAAAACTGAACCGCAAATTATAACACTCAACAGTTGAATACTTTTTAATTTTAAACTTTAAACATTTTTTGAATTGAATTTCTGTTAAAAAAATCATTTAAAATTTTTCCAGGGAACTAATAATAATTTTATTATCTTGGAACATAAATTTTTCCTACAATTTTTGGGAAATTCTGCAAGAGTAAAAAAATTACCTTAAAATCATCCAGATTCCTTCTTGAAAATTTTGTAAATCTTATTAAATATTCTTTTGAAATTAATTGAAAAAAAAAATTATTTTCATTCTTAAAAGGAATTTTGATATAATCTTTTTATTCAATTAAAACCGTTCAAGATGCTTTAAATGGTTGTTTAAAGTGTTTTAAATTAATTTGGGATCTTTTAAAAACTTCTAAATATATTTTAAACTTACTCGATTATCATACTTTTGAATTTTAAACTTTAAACATTTTTTGAATTGAATTTCTGTTAAAAAAATAATTAAAAATTTTTCCAGGAAACTAATAATAATTTTATCATCTTGGAACTCAAATTTTGCCTGCAAGTTTTGGGAAATCCTGCAAAAGTAAAAAAATTAACTTAAAATCATCCAGATTCCTTTTTGGAAATTTGGAAATCTTATTAAATATTCTTTTGAAATTAATTGAAAAAAAAAATTATTTTCATTCTTAAAAGGAATTTTGATATAATCTTTTTATTCATTTAAAACCGTTCAAAATGCTTCAAATTGTTGTTTAAAGTGTTTTAAATTAATTCGGGATCTTTTAAAAACTTCTAAATATATTTTAAACTTACTCGATTATTATACTTTTGAATTTTAAACTTTCAAAATGTTTTGAATTTAATTTCTGTTGAAAAAAATCATTTAAAATTTATCCAGGAAACTAATAATAATTTTATTATCTTGGAACTCAAACTTTTCCTACAATTTTTGGGAAATCCTGCAAAAGTAAAAAAATTATCTTAAGATCATCCAGATTCTTTTTTGAAAGTCTTGAAAATCTTATTAAATATTCGTTCAAAATTAATTTTTCAAAAAAAAAAAAATTATTGTTATTTATGCCAGGAATTTCGATATAAACTTTTTATTTATTTAAAAACGTTCAAAATGCTTTAAATTGTTGTTTAAAGTGTTTAAAATTAATTTGGGATCTTTTCAAAATTTCTAAATATATTTTAAACCTACTCGATTATTATACTTTTGAATTTTAAACTTTCAAAATGTTTTAAATTGAATTTCTGTTGAAAAAAAAAAAATTTAATTTTTCCAGGAAACTAATAATAATTTTATTATCTTGGAACTCAAATTTTTCCTACAATTTTTGGGAAATCCTGCAAAAGTAAAAAAATTACCTTAAAATCATCCAGATTCCTTCTTGAAAATTTTGGAAATCTTATTAAATATTCTTTTCAAATTAATTTTTCAAACAAATTTTTTCTTATTTTCACCAGGAATTTTGATATAAACTTTTTATTCATTTAAAACCGTTCAAAATGCTTCAAATTGTTGTTTAAAGTGTTTTAAATTGATTTGGGATCTCTTTAAAACTTCTAAATATATTTTAAACTTACTCGATTATTATACTTTTTAATTTTGAACTTTAAGAAATTTTTTAATTGAATTTCTGTTAAAAAAATCATTAACAATTTTTCCAGCAAACTAATAATAATTTTATCATCTTGGAACTCAAACTTTTCCTACAATTTTTGGGAAATCCTGCAAAAGTAAAAAAATTACCTTAAAATCATCCAGATTCCTTTTTGGAAATTTGTAAATCTTATTAAATATTCTTTTGAAATTAATTGAAACAAAAAATTATTTTCATTCTTACCAGGAATTTTGATATCAACTTTTTATTCATTTAAACCCGTTCAAGATGCTTTAAATTGTTGTTTAAATGGTTTTAAATTAATTTGGAATCTTTTCATAACTTCTAAATATATTTTAAACTTACTCGATTATTACAATTTTGAATTTTAAACTTTAAAAAAATTTTGAATTGAATTTCTGTTAAAAAAAAAATAATTAAAAATTTTTCCAGGAAAATAATAATAATTTTTTTATCTTGGAACTCAAATTTTTCCTAGAATTTTTGGGAAATCCTGCAAAAGTAGAAAAAATGCCTTAAAATCATCCAGATTCTTTTTTGAAAGTCTTTAAAATCTTATTAAATATTCTTTTAAAATTATTTAAAAAAAAATTATTGTTATTTTTGCCAGGAATTTTAATATAAACTTTTGATTCATTTAAAACCGTTCGAAATGCTTCAAATTGTTGTTTAAAGTGTTTCAAATTAATTTGGGATCTTTTCAAAACTTCTAAATATATTTTAAACTTACTCGATTATTATACTTTTGAATTTTAAACTTTCAAAATTTTTTGAATTGAATTTCTGTTAAAAAAATAATTAAAAATTTTTCCAGGAAACTAATAATAATTTTATTTTCTTGGAACTCAAATTTTTCCTACAATTTTTGCGAAATCCTGCAAAAGTAGAAAAAATGCCTTAAAATCATCCAGATTCTTTTTTGAAAGTCTTTAAAATCTTATTAAATATTCTTTTAAAATTAATTTTTCAAAAAAACAAAATTATTGTTTTTTTTGCCAGGAATTTTGATATAAACTTTTTATTTATTTAAAACCGTTCAAAATGCTTTAAATGGTTGTTTAAAGTGTTTTAAATTAATTTGGGATCTTTTCAAAACTTCTAAATATATTTTAAAGTTACTCGCTTTTTTTCCAAATTAATAATTGGTCAATTGTCATTTATTATCCCGAAATATTTCTATAAGTGTTTCAAATATTCTTTAAAAATTGATGTTTCAAAATAAAAAGGCCTTTAAAATTTTCTTAGCAAACTTAAGAAAATTTTTTTATTTCCTCAAAATTTTTAAAGATACTTAAAAAGCTTCAAATTTTATTTTGAAATCTTCAAAAACCTAAATTTAGTTTTTTTTCCGAAATCTTTCCAAGTTTTAAATTAGGTATGGATCTTCTAAAAAATTGTAAATATCTCTTGAACTAAATTCAAGAATTCTCTTTAGTTGCAAATTTAACTATTGTCTTTGAACCTTCTTTTTTTCTTGAATTCAACTCTAATGGATCTAAAATTACAATATTTTTGGTAGAAACATGAAATATTACACTTTTCCTGCAATTATATTTTTTTATTAAAAATTATAAAATAAAAGATCTTTGGATAACAATTGAACTGTTTTATTGCAAATTCTTCTTTTTGGGTTGAACACTCAACTACTGGTCAAAAAGTGATATTTTTCTCTTAAAAATTCAACTGTTTTGTAGAAAATTCAAAAGCTATTTGGAAATTCTATTACCTTCTTTTTTTTCGTTCCTTCATCTCTTTAGTTGGAAATTTAACTATTTTCTAAAAAATTCTTCTTTCTCTGGTTAAATTCTTTTTAGGCTGAAAATTTAACTGGTAAATAATTGATATTGTCGTCTTGAAAATTCAACTGTTTTGTTAAAAAATCAACAATTTTTTTGAAATTTTGCTTCCTTCTTTTTATTCGTTTCTTTATCTCTTCAGTTATAAATTTAACTATTATCTCTCTCTTAAAAATTCAACTGTTTTATAGAAAATTCAACAATTATTCGGAACTTTTGTTTCCTTCTTTTCTTTCGTTTTTTCATCTCTTTAATTGGAAATTTAATTATTTTCTTGAAACCTTCATCTTTTTTTCTTTTTTTTAATTTTCTTTTGTGGATCTAAAATTACAATATTTTTGAGTAGAAACATCAAGCATTACATTCTTCGTTAAAATCTTATATTTTTTAGTACAAAATTTACCTCTTTGGTTAACAATTAAACAGTTTTATCAAAAATTCTTTTTTTCTTCGGTTTAAAAATGAAACTACTTAATTATTTATAACTCTTGTAAATTCAACTGTTTTATAGAAAAAATCAAACTTTTTTTTTTAATTTCTTTTGTGGATCTAAAATTGCAATATTTTTGGTAAAAACATCAAATATTACATTTTTCTTTGAGATATCAAGTTTTTGGTTAAAAATTTATCTCTTTGGTTAAGAATTGGACCATTTTTTCAAAATTCGTCTTTTTGGGTTGAAAAATCAACTACTGGTTGAAAATTGATACTTAAATCTTCAAAATTCAAATATTTTGTAGAAAATTTTTTGCCAATTCTTCTGAAATTTTGTTTCCTTTTTCTTTATTTCTTCTTTTCATCTCTTTAGTTGGGAATTTAACTATTTTGTTGGAACCTTCTTTTTTTTTCTTGAATACTAATCTGTTAATCTAAAATTAAAATATTTTTTGGTACAAACATCAATTATTACATTTTTCGTTGAAATTTTATATCTTTCAGTCGAAAATTTACCACTTTGGTTAACAATTAAACTTTTTTATCAAAAAATTTTTTTTTTGGCTTTAAAAATTCAATTACTTATTGATATTCTTCTCTTGTAAATTCATATGTTCTATAGAAAATTCAGCAACTTTTTTGAAATTTCTCTTGTGGATCTAAAATTACAATATGTTTGGTAAAAACATTAAACATTACATTTTTGTTGAGATATCATGTTTTTGTTGAAAATTTATCCCGTTGGTTAAGATTTGGACCGTTTTTTTTTTCGAAATTCGTCTTTTTGGGTTGAAAATTCAACTACTGGTTGAAAATTGATATTTAAATCTTGAAAATTCAAAAAAATTTTGTAGAAAATTCAACAATTTTTTTAAAATTCTGTTTTCTCTTTCTTTCTTTCTTCTTTTTATCTCTTTAGTTGGAAATTTAACTATTTTATTGTAACCTTCTTTTTTTTTAATTCTAATCTCTTGATCTAAAATTAAAAATATTTTTTGTAGAAACATCAAATATCACATTTTTCGTTAAGATATATTTTTTGAATGAAAATTGATCTTTTTGATTAAAAATTAAACTGTTTTCTTGAAAATTTGTTTTTTTGGGTTGAAAATTCAACTGCTGGTTGAAGATTTACATTTTCTTCTTGAAAATTCAACAGTTTTGTAGAAAATTCAATAATTAGAAGAAAAAAAAATCCACTTTTATTTTTTTGCTACATCTCTGTATTTTGTAATTTAAGTACGTTGTTGAAAATATATAGCTATTTTTTAAAAATTCGTTTTTTTATTGAAAATCAGTTTTTTAACTAAAAATTTATGCATTTCACTTTTCGTAGCAACGTGAACATTTTAGGTGAAAATTCATCTCTTTGTTCAACAATGGATCTATTTTGTTAGAAATACTATTTGATTATAAATAATCGATTTTGGTGCAAGATTTTACTATTTTATTTTAACAAATTTCTTTTTTTTGCTTTAAAAATAAGTCTCCCTAATTGAAAATGTAAGTATTCCATTTGACGTTTGAAAATAATCTTTTTTAGTTGAAAATTGAACAAAAATAAAAAAGAGGAAAGAAAAATGAGAAGGAAATTTTTCTTTCCTCTTTTTTATTTTTGTACAAAGAAAAAGTCGTTGGATCTTTGTTTTTACTTTCAGAAATTTTATACATTGAAGGGGCTTTGGTTGGTTTCCTTCTCATTTTTCTTTTCTCTTTTTAATTTTTGTACAAAGAAAAAAAAAAAGAAATTTTTTTTCCAGAAATTTTTTTTTTTTAGATTACAATAGGAGCATTTTATGGTGGTTGTCCAAATTTGGTCGTTGGATTCTTGATTTATTTTCAGGAATTCTATACATTGAAGGGGATTTGGTAGATTGCCTTTTTATTTTTCTTTCCTCTTTTTTTTATTTTTGTACAAAGAAAAAAAAAGAAATATTTTTTTTCAGATTTTTTTTTCTCAGATTACAATAGGAGCATTTTATGGTGGTTGTCCAAATTTGGTCATTATATTCTATTTAATTATTTTCAGGAATTCTATACATTGAAGGGGATTTCGTTGGTTTCCTTCCCATTTCTCTTGCCTTTTTTTTATTTTTGTACAAAGAGAAAAAAAGGAATTTTTTTTCAGAATTTTTTTTTAATTACAAGAGGAGCATTTTATAGTGGTTGTCCAAATTTGGTCGTTGGATTCTTGTTTTTATTTTCAGTGATTCTATACATTGCAGGGGATTTGGTTGGTCGCCTTCTCATTTTTCTTTCCTCTTTTTTATTTTTGTACCAAGAAAAAAAAAGAAATTTTTTTTTCAGATTTTTTTTTCTTAGATTACAATAGAAGCATTTTATGGTGGTTGTCTAAATTTGGTCGTTGTATTATATTTATTTATTTTCAGGAATTCTATACATTGAAGGGGATTTCGTTGGTTTCCTTCCCATTTTTCATTCCTCTTTTTTATTTTTGTACAAAGAGAAAAAAAGGAAGTTTTTTTCAGAATTTTTTTTTTTAATTACAATAGGAGCATTTTATGGTGGTTGTCCAAATTTGGTCGTTGGATTTTTTTTTTATTTTCAGGAATTCTATACATTGCAGGGGATCTGGTTGGTTGCCTTCTCATTTTTCTTTCCTCTTTTTTATTTTTGTACCAAGAAAAAAAAAAAGAAATTTTTTTTCAGATTTTTTTTTCTTAGATTACAATAGGAGCATTTTATGGTGGTTGTCCAAATTTGGTCGTTGTATTCTATTTATTTATTTTCAGGAATTCTATACATTGAAGGGGATTTCGTTGGTTTCCTTCCCATTTTTCTTTCCTCTTTTTTATTTTTGTACAAAGAGAAAAAAAGGAATTTTTTTCAGAATTTTTTTTTTTTAATTACAATAGGAGCATTTTATGGTGGTTGTCCAAATTTGGTTTTTGGATTTTTTTTTTATTTTCAGGAATTCTATACATTGCAGGGGATCTGGTTGGTTGCCTTCTCATTTTTCTTTCCTCTTTTTTATTTTTGTACCAAGAAAAAAAAAAGAAATTTTTTTTCAGATTTTTTTTTCTTAGATTA
>CAKNYM010052194.1:100373-112859 GCA_932195095.1 Andricus curvator | reverse complement strand
TTCTTGTTTTTATTTTCAGGAATTCTATACATTGAAGGGGATTTGGTGGGTTGCCTTCTCATGTTTCTTTTCTCTTTTTTATTTTTGTACAAAGAAAAAAAAAGACAAATTTTTTTGAGAATTTTTTTTTTTTAATTACAATAGGAATTTTTTATGGTGGTTGTCTAAGTTTCGTCGTTGGATTCTTGTTTTTATTTTCAGGAATTCTATACCTTGCAGGGGATTTGATTGGTTGCCTTCTCATTTTTGTTTCCTCTTTTTTATTTTTGTACCAAGAAAAAAAAAGACATTTTTTTCAGAAATTTTTTTTTTTTTCAAATTGCAATAGGAGCATTTTATGGTGGTTGTGCAAATTTGGTAGTTGGATTCTTGTTTTTATTTCCAGGAATTCTATACATTAACTGGAGTATTAGATGTTAAATAGGATTTTGAATTTGATTTTAATCTAATTTAAAATTCTTAAATTTCAATATTTTTACTCTTTCTTTTAATATATTTCATCTCTTCACTGATGCAACATTCCGATGGTAATAATTTTGCACCTGAATAGCTTTAATCATAATTTACAGATATCACTTTCTAATTTGCAACTTATTCATTCAGGTTTTGACAGGTTTTTAAAAGGCATAAATAGTTTCTCTAATAAGTCGGCACTTATTCGACCAGCGAAAATATTGCACATCACTGGGGTTAAGGTCAGCAATTCTCAAATGAGAATCCTGCCAAGGAGAGACTTTACTGTCAAGTGAAGATCCTCCCTGAATCATTTAGTTAGTAGGTATGATATGAAACTCGCATAATGGAAGAATATTGTGTCGATTCCATTTACGAAAAGATCAATTAGATATGAGATGCTGCCTTTACGACTCTTAAAAAAAAAATCGTGATTGAGTAACGGAACACGGTACTATAAAAAACTAAAAAGAAACGAAGAAAAGTACTTCACCTTCAGTCGATTTCAATAGGTCGCATAAATTACGATCGATCAAATCTTATTTTAAATTTTTATTAATGGCTTTCTTATAATACCCTTCTTCTTTTCCTGTAAGAAATTTTGCATAAATAATTTTTTTCGCGGCCTAAATTGATGTGATTGTTGAAGGCAAAATGTGTTTGGAGAATTTATCATTAATGTATAGAATTCCTGAAAATAAAAACAAGAATCCAACGAACAAATTTGGACAACCACCATAAAAACCTCCCATTGTAAAGAGACAACAAAAAATTTATAAAAAAAACATTCTTTCTGGACAAAAATAAAAAAGAGGAATTGTGATTTGATAATAATAGAAATAAAAAAGACGAAAGAATTAAAGAAGAGGAAGAAGGGAATTTGGTTGGTTGCTTTCTAATTTTTCTTTACTCTTTTTTTTTGTCCAGAAAGAATTTTTTTTTAGAATTTTTTTTTGTCTATTTATTTCTATTATTTTATTATTAGAATTCTATGTATTAACTGCAGTATTATCATTCTATACATTAACTTAAGTATTGGACGTTAAATAGGATTTTAATTTCGATTTCAGTCTAATTTAAAATTCTTACAATTTTACTATTTTATTTTTACTGGCATCATCAATCGCGCGTGTAGTTTCTCCATTGGATGGGTAAAATAATTTTGAATACAAAATAAAAATTTCGAATAACTTTTTCTTTTTAAGTTTTTTTTGGTTTATTTGTTTTTTCAGACCATATAAATATAATTTGCGCAAGAATCTTCAAGAGAAAGAATTTTTTTTTAGAATTTTTTTTTTGTCTATTTATTTCTATTATTTTATTATTAGAATTCTATGTATTAACTGCAGTATTATCATTATATACATTAACTTAAGTATTGGACGTCAAATAGGATTTTAATTTCGATTTCAGTCTAATTTAAAATTCTGAAAATTTTACTATTTTATTTTTACTCGCATCATCAATCGCGCGTTAGGCACGCGTATAGTTTCTCCATTGGAGGGGTAAAATAATTTTTAATACAAAATAAAAATTTTGAATAACTATTTATTTTTCAGTTTTATTTGTTTATTTGTTTTTAAGGTCATATAAATATAATTTGCCCAAGAATCTTAAAAAGAATTGAAACAGATTTTTGAAATTGCAGATATGCCAAACCATAATTTTAACAACAAAATAGATTTCCAACTGAATAGTTTAATTTACAAACAAACATAAAATTTTTGACGAAAAATGTCATTGTTGATGTTTCAATACAACACGATTTTCATTTCAAATAAGAAACAGTTAAACTCATCCGAAAAAGGCAAATTTTCAAAAAAATAGTTGAATCCTCAACCATAAAAGATTAATTTTCAGCAAGTTATATTTTTAACCAAGAACATTAGGTATTTTGATAAACAGACGTATTTTGTAAAACCAAAATAACTAAAAATATGAATTTTCTGCAAAAAAGTTAATTTTCAACCAAATGTTGGAATTTTGAACCAAATACATGAATGTTCTATCAGCAAGATTAATTTTTCGGAACAAAGAAAAATTTTCAACTGAAATTATGAATCTTTAACATAATAATTTGCAATTTTAGGAAAAAAATTAAATTTGTACCAAAGGAGCTACATTTTGAAACCAAAAAGTCAAATTTTCAACAAACTTCTTGAATTTGCAAACAAAAAAACATTTTCAGTCCACAACAAAAAAAATTTAAACAAATTATAATTAGAAGGAAAAAATAATATGTACAATTTTCCAAGGTTTCTCGAGAAAATTCACATTTTTTCATCTTACAGGATTTTACAGAATTTCAGAAAAAATTAAGTTGTTTAAAAGGTATTTTAGACTTTTTGACGGTTGGAAAAAATAAAAACATATTTGATAAATTTTCGGAACTCTTTGGAATTTCTAAAATATTTTTAATCTCTTCAAAATTCGAAAATTTGCTTAAATACCCTTTAAACTGACTTAAAATATTCCTAGGAATCTTAAGAAAATTTTTTTATTATCTTGAAACCTGTATTTTGAAACCTGTATTTATTCAAAAAATATATTTATTAAAAAAAAATAAAAATATTTATTCAAAAAAGATTCTTAAAAATCTCCTAATTTTGTTGTTCAAAATATTCTAAAATCTACATTTTGCTTTAAATAAATTTTTTTATATCCTTTCAAAACTTTTAAATATCTCTTAAACTTATTCAAAATCATTAAATTAAAAGCTTTTTTTGGTGAAAATATCAACTTAAATTTTTTGCATCCAACTTGTTGGTTAAATTTGAACTGTTTTCTTCAAAATTATTATTTTTTTTGTTTAAAGATTCATAATTTTACTTCAAAATTCATTTCTCTGGTCGAAAATGAAACTAGTATGTTGAAAAATCGCTTCTCGGTCGAAGATTAATTTTTTAACCGAAACTTTAATTATTTGGTTTTCAAGTCAACTGTTTGGTTGAAAATTAACCTTTTTGTTAATAATTCAAATGTTTTGTAGTAAAATCTTCTTTTTGGCTTGAAAATTCAACAATTCAGTAGAAAATCCAAATGTTTAATTGGAAACTCAACTAATTTGTAGACATTTTTTTTTATTGAAAATTAATTTTTAAATTGAAATTTTACTATTCCATTTGGGTTAAAAATTGACCTTTTTATTCAAAAGTTTAGATATTTTGTTGAAAATTGGTCCGTTTTCGTAGAAAATTATTCTTTGCTGGAAATTCAACTATTTGGTTGAAAATGTATGTATTTTGTTGATAATTCGTATCTTTCAGTGGAAAATTCATCTTTTCGTTGATAATTCAATTATTCATTTGGTTAAAAATGAAAATTTTTTTATGAAAAGTTTATCTTTTTTGCTAGAAATTAAAAAATTTGGATAATGTTTTTCATCTTTTCAGATTGAAATTCTTTGTTAGTTGAAAATTCAAATCTTGTTTAAAATTCGTCTTTTTAGTTTAAAAATGCATCTCTTTTGGTAGATGTTTCATTCACAATGTTGCTAATATTTCTTCATCAGATCTTTTTTGCATCGATTCAGAAACCTTATAGTTATAAGACGATTTTTTTTTTAATGAAAATTAGATTTTGTATCATCCTCCAAATTTGAGAAAACGTGTCCTCTGAAAAATTTCCTTTACTTATTTTTCCAATAAAACTTTTCAGGGTTCAATTCAGAACTGATTTATGTTTAAAACTTTTGCTGATTTAATAAAAAAAATTAATTCGATTTTTGAGATATTTCTCTCTCTCTCTCTTTCTCTCTCTGCCGTGAAATAGTGAAAATGTGGGTTAAGTCCTTATAACATGATAGCCTTAATTTTTTGGATTATGGATTTGCGCGCGTTCTGGTTTATTTTACTTTCTTCCCTTACTAATTTTTCCTTTTTTCATTCACGTTTTAAGTTATTTTATACGAGGAATATATCCTTCTTTTTGAAATCGCATTATAATTTAAAGAATCAATATGCGATGAATTATTTTGAGCGTGCATTAACCACTGGGTAAAAGTATCTTGCTTGCCAGGTCATGACCTTTTATACATCTGTGGATGAATGAATGAAAAGTAACTTTATTGTCCCGCCGGCCTCGTAAAACCCGCATATCGTATATCTTCACTCCGCAAATTAACTCCGCGTACATTCGGTATTTCGTTAAAGTTCGAAAGTCTTGGTAAGAGTTTGACGGACTTCCACTTAAGTAATTTTAAGCCTTCGAAATTGCCGCTCGTAATATCTTTATATTACGTCATGGTTCCAATAAAACCTCCGGCGGCACTTTACGATCAGAGGAAAAGGAGAAAAACATTTCAAAAACACTTAACAACAAAAACGTTAAAAATACGTAAAACGAAAGCTATGTTCGAAAAACAGTGAATCTTAAGGATGTACAATTGTACAGTCCCAGGCGCAAAAGTTGTACATAGTGAAAGAAATTATCTATAATTTCGATTTCGTTTTATACAGTTTTTGTATAATACAAATTAAAATTATGCATATTTTTTTCCTTTTGTATAATTTTTCCACCTGGGATTAATCTTCGAAATCAATATACATTATGTCGATTTCCAAGGAGAATTACACTAATTGAAGAAGTTGTAGAAGTTTTTGAGAAAAAATGAATCGCAAATTTGAAACATGAATCAAATTTCAAGTTTCACATGTTTCTTTATCATTATCTAGGTGAAAAGATTTTGATGATTGTGAATTCTCTTCTGTTAAAGCTCCTTTAGCTTTAACTAATTTTATTTACATAATTACTTTAATATTTGTACTTTAATTTGCTCAGCTACCCTAAAAAATGTTTCATTTTAGTAAATTTATATTGTTACAATTCATAAAATGCATTTATATTGAAACAAATTTATTTTTATTGTCTTGTTTTCATAATTAAAAAAGTGCGAATCCTATAAAAAACTATTTTGTTAATTAACATTTTATTGCACCTTGTGTGGTTTTTCCATAACATTGATTTGTTTATTTTTCAACGTTATTTTTTACGATTTAAAGAAAAAATATGCATCCTACCAAAATATAATGAATAAAAATTTGTATATCTTTTATGGATAAACAGTTTTCATCTGTTTTTTTTTCTTACCTTGTGTCGCTTTTCACAATTAACAAAAAAATTTAATGTTATTTTGAGCGATTCATCTTTTTTCATCGCTTGTTTCGTTTGTCCTAAAATTTTTATTTTTAATTTTCGAAGTTGTTTATGAATAAAACAAAAATTACGTGGTCCATCAAAAAATTATTGATAAGAAATGTATAGATCTTTTTAGGTTGAACTACTTTTGTTCATAAATTTTTTTTTCGTATCTTGCGTTGTTTTTCCAAAAATTTAATTTTTCTTCTTATGTTATTTTTCACAATTAGAACAAAAAATACTTACCCTACCAAAAAACTATTGATAACAAATTCGTAGCTCTTCTTTTGATAAATATTTTTTTTTTTTAATTTTGTCCGTACCGTGTGTCGTGTGTGTAGAAATTAAATTTTTTTTATTTAAAATTTTATTTTTTAACGAATAAAACAAAACCTGCGCGTCCTATCAAAAACTAATTTATGAGAAATTTTTAGATTTTTTTTTTGCACAATTTTGATTTCGTCTTTTCTCGCCTCTTGCATAGTTTGTGATAATATTGGAGGGCTTACAAAAAGAATCGTATTTCTTTTGTTGACTTTTTTTCATATCGTGCGTTGTTTGGCTTCAAATTTTCATTTTCGTTTTTTTTTTTAAATTTTGAAAATGCTACAACTCTGATAGCTGTCTCTTGATCAACAAAATTCGAGAAGATAAATTGTTTGAATTTCCGAGTACTATGAAAATCCATACATAAAATTTTTTAATCTTGCGAAAAAAATGGTCTCAAATATTTTAAAATAGCTCTATCTTTTTGAATTTTCATCTAAAATAGCTGGCTAACGAACTTGACCTTCATTTTCCTACACTGAAAGAGTGTACCGTAGGCCAATCCAATAGATTAATTCTTTCAAAAGTTATCGTGGTCACAGACATGTTACTTTTCCCACTTAAATAACATGGAATTTTTTGACTTTTGAGTTTTAATTTTTTTTCTTAGAAAAAAATAAATGAAAAAATGTAATACAAAATTTTTCTAATGTAAAATTTAACGCCCTACAAAAAAGTTTTCTTATGAATTTTCGCTTAAGGTACTCCTTCTAAAGTTATTCAACGTTTAACTTGTGGTTAATATCAATTTCTTAATATTTTGAAGTTATTGAATTTAGATGAAGTTTTATTTTTTATATCGATGATCAAAACCTAACATCTTTCAGTAGAAAAACTATTTACTTCAACAAATTTTTAACTATCATTCCTGTCACAATGAATACATCTATGAATTTACGAAATCCTTTGTTTTTTTTTGGGTGAGACAACTGACTCAATTAGTGGTAATAGACTTCCGACTAATAAACAAGTGCTGAAATTATTATTTCATTATACTAGAGAAACAAAAAAACACTTGCGGAAAGTTTCCGACTAGTTATGGATGAAGTGTCAAAATTCCAGAGCAAGAATTTTCAGATTATTTAGAAAAGTTATTTGATATTGCACACGGTGATGTTCAGAATACAGTTGACAGTGACATCATGAAATTTTCAGATGATCAAAGGACAGTGAGAAAATATCATTTACACATTTATAAACGAGACAAAGATTCCATTGAGTCGGTTGGTAAGTTGCAATTGAATTATAAGTTGTACTTAAATTACAATTATTAGGACTTGGGAAAAATATTGTGATTGATCAGTAAAATATTACTTGATTGACTTATTGTATAATTAATTCTAGATGACCCAATTTTTAAAGAAGACGACGATATCACGGTGGTCGAATCTATTAATGAAGACGAACTTAGTGTCAACGACGTTGATTCAACAATTGCCGATGATCGCTCAATGCCGGGTAATTGATCAAAGTATTTGTTTAAACAAGATTTATCTACTTCATAAAAGTAATCGAGTAATAATTTTTTATTATTTTAATTAGATCTGACATTACCACCGAGCTCAAAAAGCATAAGCGAGCAGATTTTGAGTGGCGAAACAACATCTACGTCTCAGCAAAGCACATCATCAACATTTGAATTACAAGGGCGAAATTATGAACCGAAAAATGAGAGATAAACAATAAATATTCTCACTGAAGATGTGGTTGCGACTTTAGATAGTTGTAGAATTTCTTACAGGAATTCCGTACGAGTGATATCATCAATAGCGACAGCTCTTGGGGTTGATACCAATGATTTAATTCTTAATAAGACTTCTTTTAATGAATATAGATAAAAAATCCGAAAGGATGCTGCTGAAAAAAGAAAAATGATGTTTGGTGACGATGAGACGAAAGGAAATCTTCTAGATATTTGTTTATTCATTGTATTTATTTATGTACCATTTTGCTTTGAAGCGCTTCTTGTGGCGTTATCTTCGAATCTAGATTTGAGGTTCTTGAAAGCTGTGTATCAATATAAGACAATTGACAAAGAAATATCCGATGCTGCCTTACATATATTATTATATTATTATTATTAATGATATTATTATTAATATTATTATCATATGATTATTATCATATCATATCATATCATCCCTTATTATCATCAATGATCCATTGATTTGTGTAAAATTTGATCCCCTCCCCCCCTTTTTTTGTCAAATGTCCACGTTTTGAAACCCTCTGAACCCGAAAAACAGGTTTTGACGACTCTGTCTGACTGTATGTATTTCTGTATGTATGTCTGCATGTACGCCTCTTGCGAACACGATAACGGTTGAAAGCATTAATCTATTAGATTAGGATTTGTGACACTCTTTTAGTATCGGAAACTGAAGGTCAAGTTCGTTAGCCAAGTATTTTGGATGAAAATTTAAAAAGTTAGAGCATTTTCAATATTTTCTATAAATTTTTTTTTAAGATTCAACAATTCTATGTACGACTATTCGTAGTACACGAAGAGTGAAACAATTCATCCTTACGACTATTTTTGATAATTAAATCATTTTGTCGACTGCTTTTGCTGAACCAGAATCAGAAGAATTAATCCAATCAAGTTGAAACCATAGTTCAAGGAATTTCAAGAAATGTACCTACGCTGAAAATAGACTTATTGCAAACAACAAAAGTAACATCGCTCGATACTCCCGGAAAAACGCTGATCATTATCATCGACCTAGCGAAGGTAAGTCAATACATGTTGCAAATGCGCCGCACAATTGATTTTTTCAGCATGCAATTTGAAGCAAAAAGGCGTCCACGATGCTTGATTGTTCCACCAAATAAAGAAAATGCTGCTTATCTGAAATTACTATGACTTATGTGGCTAAAGGGATTTTTTGATGCAACTATCGTGGAAATTGCGGAAAACATCAATCAGAAAAAGCAATTCTTAAGCTTGAGTCACTATCTTCCAATGATACATCAATTCCATCCATTTGCAAGCAGCTACAAGAAAATTTTTCATTCGCCAAAAGTTTACTGGTTTCCGAAAAAGACCCGTAACTTAAAATGATCTGGAATGAAGGTAGGCATGATGAATAGACGAATTTGCAACAAAATACATACATTTTAAAAAAATAGTTGAATTTTTCACTAAAACTAACTAAGCTAATATATCAATATGTATATTGTGTAAAAATCGATCAATAGCTCCATTATGCATCAGGCATAACGGAGTGGTTGATCGATTTATATACAGACTAGCCAGTTCTTTAATGGAAGTAAATATTGATCCCGTTGATAGATATGAAATTTTAAGAAGGTCTGCATTAAGAAAAATAGAACAATAGTAAATGCACCGTATTTGAAAATTTCTTATCCGGGAACGAGATCAATATATTCTTCTTTTAAACTAAAAATGCTAATGCTGAGTCATTGTCACACGAAGACTTGGTCTGCGTGAACGGGTTTCAGGGGAGACCAACTTCAATATTCAAAATGTTAATTAAAGTAGCCAAAACATTGATCCTGAATACATGTCTGATAATTTGCTTTCACAATACGTCTAGTGCTATAAAAATTGGTTGGTTAGATCATTTTGTCCAATACATCAAGAAGGATAGCAACAACCACCAAGCGCTGGTGTTGCTAAACGAGAATCAGAAGAATGAAAACAGTCAAGTTGAAATCGTTTTTCAGCGAATTTCAAGAAACGTACCTACGCTGAAAATCAACTTGGAGAAAACAACCAAATTACCGTTTCTCCATAGTCCCGGAACAACACTGGTTATTATCATCTACCTTGCAAAGGTAAGTCAATACTTGAAAATGAGCGGCACGATTGATGTTCTTAGCAAGCAATATGGACCAAAAAGGCGTCCACGATGCTTGATTGTTCTACCAAATGAAGAAAATTTTTACTATCTGAAATTATTGCGACTAATGTGGTCCAAGGGATTTTTGGATGCCACCATCGTGGAACTTGCGAGAGACGTCAACCCAAAAAACCCATTCTTAAGCTTGAGTCACGATGTTCCCATGATACATCAGTTCAATCCATTCACAAACATCTACAAGAGAATTTTGTATTCACCTGAAGTTTGCTGGTTTCCAGAAAAGACCCGTAACTTAAACGGATATGAAATAAAGGTTGGCGTGATGCATAGTCCTCCTTCCGATTTTGTAGAACGCAATCGCACCGGACATGTCACAAGACTGTATGGATGTGACATCCATTTAACGGAAATTATCTCTAGAGAAATGAATTTCAGAATAGTTTGGGTTGCACCAGGAGAATTCCTCTGGCGTCCTTTGAGTTGCGCTGACAAAAACAGTACTGCTCTTTTGTATCTTCTCTGGAAACATGAAATTCAGATGATTAGTGTCGAGTCAGGAAGGTATGATTCTTGGGACCAAGACCATTTTGAATGGAGTAGAGGAACGAGGATTGTTAAGCTCGTACTGGTCGTACCAATTTCCTACGAAAAGCCTACAGCGATGCTAATAAGATGGAGGATTGCTAATGCTGCTGTGCTTGTCGGCCTGTTGTTACTGACCTGGATCCTCTCTCGACTACTGCGCTTTGAAAAAATGTTCTGGAGCTTGGATCAACTGCTACGCATGTTTCTTGAGGCGCCAGCTTTATACGAACCGCAGAAGCTGATCGAAAGAATTATCTTTGGATCGGTTATTCTATCATGTGTCCTGAATTCCTCTTTTATCTATTCAGCATTCACGGATATCAACTTGCAATCGGAAACTGAGTCTGAGAATAACACTATTCAGGATGTAATTCGCTCTACATTGGTACCTGCGATTGATATCTCTTACTACTCAACGTTGTCCAGACTCAATGAACGAAGTATTGATCTTTTGCTGAAGAAGTCGAAACGGAACATTGTCAGAGATGAAATTTGCTTGCTACAGCTTAGCAATAATGAAAACTTAGCCTGCATACAGCGAGATGATGTTGCAAAATGGTTACTTCAAAAAGAAGTAGACGTCCACGGTCGTTCTTTATCAAAGGTGGTAGATGATCCATTGAGCGTTGCTGTAACTGGTTGGGTGCTAGAAGCAGGATCTCCGTACGTTACTCGTTTTGATGAAGTATTACTGAGACTGGTTCAATCTGGAATTGTCGCGAGATGGCAACAAGGTCGAGAAAATAAGTCTTCTATTTCAATAATTGCAAAAGAGTTTAGCGAAGAAAGAAAAACTAATTGGGTACTGATAGAGAAGAAATTTACGTATGTGCTTCTTGTGGGACATGCTTTGGCTACCATCGTCTTCTTTTGTGAAGCACTTCTCGGGTATCTGTCAACACGAACAAATCGGGCTTAAGTAATCTGAAACAAGATGTAAGGAGAATGTAAAGCAATTCAAGGTAAATATAGTTAACTTTTTCCCCATGTCACTCAAATCCTAATAACCAATTCCCGGTCTATTATACAGGCTTCAAAATGATTTTCTTGTTCATTTAAATTCGAAGATTTCATTCTTCCAAACTAAACACTTCTAAAAATATTTTACAGTAAATTGTAAATGATTGTAATTGTAAAAAATAAAGCCTGAAGCAGCAAAGATTGCACGATCTAAGTGCAATAATTTACCACTGAAAGGGTTTGAAATTTAAATCTGTGAAAATGATATAATTCAAAAAAAAACTTTCAATAGTTTAGCGGTTTTAAGTTAACGCTTGAATGGAATAATTTCAGATTAAGTCAAAAGGGATGACAAACTGTGAAGTGAGTTGCGCACCTGCGCTGAGGTCTCCGGAAGCATCCAAAGCAATATAAGGTTGCCGGAAGTAACATGAAGTAAATTAAAGTATCCTGAAGCATTCTCAAGTCGGTTGAAGTATCTGGACTATTTCGAATTTAATTTTAAACGTAACAGATTTAAAAAATTTTTAATTGAGCGTTTTTTTATCAACATTTTTTTTAACTCAACGTCTTAAAAAGTGAACAATTTGAAATTGGAACCGTTTTGGTAATTAAAGATTGCTTCCACATAAAAGGAGTTTTGCAATGACCTGAATTTTCAAATCTATTTTTTTTAATATTTCGATATAATTCGAAACCAGGAGCTCGACAATCTAATTTTTTTTAAATGTCTGCACGTGTGTGTAAAAAGATATATTGAAATTTTTATAAATTGTAGCTCCAATTGATAAACAGGTCTGATAAGATTTCAAGCTTGATTAGCCATCTAAAGTCGGGGCCAAATGTCGAGGCCCCTCACTTTTTTTGGTTACAAGTCGCACGGAAAAAATCTCTGTAATGTGCAATAAAAAGCATCTGAAAGCTTTATGTCTTCCGAATGCAATGATATGTTCACTTTTATCCCAAAATATATTTTTTTAATAGATAAAGGGCAAAACGTCCCAAAAAACCGGGTTTTTCGGTCTCCTTTTTCAAGGGTCCACTTTGACCTATTCCCGGAAGGAGGGAGCATTTCCGGACTTACCTTCACTTTTTTCTTTTTCACTGAGAAATGAAGAAAAACTATCTGAAGTAAGCAATTTCATAATGGCAAAAATAATTTCAAATTGTTAATTAATATTTAAAAGATTGCAAAATATAT
>CAKNYM010052194.1:70706-100273 GCA_932195095.1 Andricus curvator | reverse complement strand
CTCTGGATCCGCGCCTGATTTATTTACAAAAAATTATCTCGAAAACGAATGAAGATAGGAGGCCGTTTGATGGCTTGAAATGTGCAGTTTTGTCATGCCAGTGCAGTGTAATAATTAAATTTATGATAAAATAATTCTTACGTAAGAGATATAATTTAGAATATTTTGGACCTTAATCAGTGTGGACATGTGTCTTAGAAATTCATACCCCAATTGCAAATAATAACACAATAAAGAATATTTTTGATCAAAAAAAAATTTCAAGAATAAATTTCTTCTAAAACTCCCACAATCGTGGATATCTTTTAAACTGACTCCAATTTTTTTAGAAATCCAGATTTTTGTTAAGGTTTTAGAAATCTTCATATATATTCATGGCAGCTTAATTTTTCAAAATGAAAAATTATTAAAAATTTTTCCAAGAATCTTTAGAACATTTTTATATTGTTTTAAAACATTTAAAAATACTCAAGAAACTATTTTGCATGATTTTTTAAATAACTTTAGGTACAATTCAAAACATTCCAAAAGATATGTAAAAGTTTTGAAAGAATTCAAAGACGATTTACAGTTTGGAAATATTTTAAAAAATTCATAAATGATAATTTTTTTTTAGATTTCAAAATAAAATTTGGAAGCTTTTCGAGATTTTGATAGGTTTAAAGAGAATCAGAAAAATTTCTGCACATTCATGGGGAAATTAAAATGATTTTTTAAAAATATTTTCCAAATTGTCGAAATAAAATCTAGAAAATTTGAAGGCAATTACTTTCAATTTGCAGGAGACATTCAAATTATTTAAGAAGATATTTGGAAGTTCTGAAAATATTTTGACAATAAGTTGAGTTTTTATAAGGTTTGCAACACTGTAGAACGAAATATAGATTTTGTCACATTTGAAATGAATTTTTCAAGTTTCTTAAGCATTTTCAAAGGTTTCAAAAATATATAAAAATGTCGTAAAGATTTATGAGAAAATTTTTAATAATTTTTCATTCTAAAAAATGAAGCTTCCATGAATATTTATGAAGATTTCTGAAACTTAAAAAAATAATATGGATTTCTAAAAGAATTGGAGTCAGTTTCAAAGATATGATATGATATGCTTATGATATGATTTTATGATAAATTCAATTATTGCACTGCACTCGCATGACAAAACTGCACATTTGGATCAATTAAACGGCTTCTTATCTTCATTCGTTCCCAAGATAAAATTTGTGTAAATAAATCACCGTAAAAAGTAAACTATTGAATATTTCAGCATTTTAAAAAATGCATTGCATTCAGGAATGTTCAAAGAATATCTGTGAATTTTCTTCAGATTTTTTCCTAACGTCGCTCTCCTTCAGGAAACAGGTCAAAGTGTACCCTCGAAGGAGACCGAAAACCCCTGTTTTTTTGGACGTTCTGCCCTCTCACAATCAAAAAAAATATTTTACGGTAAATGTGAACAATTTTTTAAATTTGGAAAACTTTAAGCTTTTAGATGCTTTTTATAGAACAATTCAGAGATTTTTTTGTTGGAATTGCATTCAAAAGAAGTGAGGGGCCTCGACAGTTGGCCCCCACTTTAGAAGTGGTTTTTTGCGATCAGCGATTTGAAATAAAATGTTTACTTTTTTTATGTGACAAAACCTTTTTTGATATTAGGAACACTACTGCTGTATCTGGTATATTGGTTGTTATAACAATACTGAACGTGATGTAATTATTTGCTTTATTTATATAAGAAAAACTTATTTATTATTTGAAATATAACACTACTGCAATTTAAAAAGTGGTTTATCGCATCAAGACATGTTTATTTTTCATTTATTTATTCAATTTTTTGTCTACTTTCCACTTACAGTGATAGTGGATAACTGGATAAGTATGTGAGGAGTGTGGTTGAACGACGTAATTAGGTTTCATTTTTAAGAAAGATAATTTTTTTTCTATTGAAAAAAAATCAACTTAAAAAAATTAGACTTTTTTTATTATTTTTTTGAAATTAAATTTTTTTTTTCTTACAGATTAATTTTCTGATAAGTTCAAATTTGTTTGCAGTTTTCACTTGAAGTGAGGTTATAATTAACACAACTCAACAAGAATAATTTCATCGATAATTTGTTATTGTTTAAACAATTTGTTATTGCTTATGAGCATATTCTCTTCTAGTAATACCAGATAGTTGCGGTTTTCTCTAAAATTTTCAGTTCTGAAAAAATAATTAATAAACATTAGAGACAGTCATTTTTGAACAATGTCTTTCTTTTTTGCGAATGTATTATCTCAGAACTTGAACCAGATATTTGAAATATTCTTAATATTTGCTCTATAGATCATATTGAATGTCAATTTTCCTTTAAGTAGTTACTGAGAGACTTTCAGTATAAATAAAAATTTGTAAACACTAGCAAAGGAGTAAAAATACCTTATTCAGACGAAAAGGAAGTACAGTTTGAAAAATGCTTGTTGTTGACTTTCATTTATTATTTTGTCATAACTATAAAGTCAAAGAAAAGCTAAAAATTGTTTAGAATAAAAACCGTAACATTATATCATTAGTCTAAGAGAAGATAGTTATAAACAATACCATTTTTTTAAACGATTTTTTTTTATATTGCCTTAATCTATCTGTCAACCTATGTAAGAAGTTTACCAGAAAAAAACACAACTTTCTTGCATTATTCAAAAAGAATATTATTGAAAATAATAATAAGTTGTTTCGAAAATTAGGTTTGTGAACCAAAATTAATTATTACCTCACTATAATTAAATTATTTATTAAAATTCTACCATTTTTTGAAAATTGAAATACAACAATAGTAAGAGAAAATTCATCTGCAAAAAAATGGTTTAAACCAATGTTTTTAGTAAGTTTTAAAATTTTTGCATGAAAAATCATTACTTTTATTTCAAATAACACATCAGAAATATTATTCTATAGTCTTTCTTTATTTAAAAATTTAAAAAAAAATCCTATTAATTAAAAATTTCCAGCGTATTTTTATTAATCCCAATTTATAATATATCAATAATTTGCAAATAATTCAACCCAAATTAAGGGATTTTGTAGGATTTCATAGATGTATAAATAATTTCAAATATTTAGTTTGATAAGCGGCTTGAAAGAATTTCCTTGAATTTCAACAGATCTAATAAAGATTTTATAGGATTGATAAAATTTTAGGATATAGAAAAAAATTCAAAGAGATTTCAGAGGATTTCCAAGATTTACAAATATTTCAGAGGATTTTTAATGAATTTTATAAATTTTTCGAGGATTTTTTAAAGCTTCAAATATGACAAGTCATTTAGAGAAATATCAGATGTTATGTAATATCAACAGATTTTCAAATATTTTAATATATTTCGAAGAATTTTTTTTCACGAACTGAGGAATTTTCAAGGATTTGAAAGCCTTGAACAGATGTTTAAACATTTTCAATACATTTTTAAAATTTGAAGGGAGTTTGAAGACCTACAAAGATTTTAGGGTATTTTAAAAGATTTTCACGAATTCCTCAGCGCTTAAAAAAATTTCAAGATAATGATTTCAAAGGATTTAAAACCTGTTAGGCTATTCACAAGGATTTCATGAATTTTTAGGGTATTTAAAAAATTGGAAGGACTTTCCAAGAACTTTAATAGTTTCCATGAATTTATAATAATTTAATGCAGCTTTAAAGAATTTTCTAGAATATCAGAAGATATGGAAGGATTTTATAGGACTTATAAGGGTTTAAGATATTTGAAAAGATTTAAAATGATTTTTGAAGGTTTAAATTGGATACAATAACATTTCAAAGGAATTCAATGATTTTAAGGGATTTTGAAAAATCTCATGGCATTTTATTAAAATTTTCAGTATTTTAGGAAATATCATTAAATTTCAGATAATTTCAGGATATTTTCAAGGGATTTGATTGGATCTCAACTTTTTTTGAAGATTCGCAGTGATTCCTCTGCAAGGATTTTTAAGTTGGTGGTTAGGGGGTTCGTGGGGTGGGGGTAATAGGGGTAATAGGGTTTAGCGGCAGGGAATAACCCACTCCTTGAGAAATATTCTGTAGCCCGTTCTACGATCCGGCGGTATTGATTATATGTGAACAATTTAAATATAAAGCTTTTAAGTGACGCTATGTGTACCTAATTGGATATTTATCATTTGAATTAGTAAGGGTGAGCAGACGATTATGATCCGAAAATTTTAATAATTACTCCTGCAAAATTGAACAATGTTGCTGATAGACGCTGCATTTAGAGGATAAATTGATATTTCACTTGAAACAAAGCTTATTTATTTATTTCATAGCGATCAACGGGATCAATATTTTACTTCCATTAAGGAAATTTAAGTTCTGTGTAAAAATCGATCAACTACTGCATTATGCATAAAACGTAATGGTGTACAGGCCTTGCGATATAGTATGATGATAGTGAATGCATCGTATTTCAACATTTATTATCCAGGAACGAGATCAATATATCCTTTTTAAATTGAAAATTATAATTCTGAGTCAGCGTCACGAGTAGACTAGGTCTACGTAAACAGGTTTCAAAGAAGTTGAACATTTGAATTTAAAATGTTAATTAATGTAGCCAGGGCATGGATCCTGAATTTATGTTTGATGATTTGCTTTCACGAAACATCTAGTGCCAAAAAATTTGATTGGCTAGATCATTTTGTGGACTACGTCAAAAAGCACAACAACGACTACCAGACCCTGCTGTTGCTAAATCAGAAGCAGAAGAGTGGAACCAGTCAATTTGGAACCATAATTGAAAAAATTTTGAGAAACGTACCTACGCTGAAAATGGACATGGAGGAAATAACAAAAGCACCATTGTCTAAAAGTCCCGGAACAACGCTGATCATTATCATCTACCCAGCAAAGTTAAGTCAATACCTCTTGCAAATGAGCAGCATAATTGATTTTTTTAGCAAGCAATTTAAACCAAAAAGGCTTCCACGATGCTTGCTTGTTTTATCAAATGAAGAAAATTTTGACTATCTGAAATTATTGAAACTTATGTGGTCCAACGGCTTTTTGGATACCACTATTGTGGAACTTGCCAAAGAAGTCAAGCCGAAAAACCAGTTCTTAAGCTTGATTCACGACGACCCGATGATACACCAATTTCATCCATTTGCAAACACCTACAAGAGAATTTTGTATTCACCAAAAGTTTGCTGGTTTCCGGAAAAGACTCGTAACTTAAACGGATATGAAATGAAGGTAGGCGTGATTCACAGTCCTCCTTCCGCTTTTATAGAACGCAACGGCACCGGACATGTTGCAAGTCTGTATGGCTCTGAAATCCGTTTAACAGAAATAATCTCTAAAAAAATGAATTTTAAAACAGTCTGGGTTGCACCAGAAGGAAACCTCTGGCGTCCTTCTAGTTACGCTGACAAAAACAGTACTGCTCTCCTGAGCCTTCTCTGGAAACATGAAATTCAGATGATTAGTGTTGAAGCAGGGAGGTATGATGCTTCGGACGAAGAACTTTTTGAATGGAGTAGAGGAACGCGGATTGTTAAGCTCGTACTGGTCGTACCAATTTTATACGAAAAGCCTACCGCGACGCTAATTAAATGGAGGATTGCTAATGTCGCTGTGCTCGTCGGCCTCTTGTTGCTGACCTGGATCCTCTCTCAAATACTGCACTTCAACAGAATTGTTTGGAACTTGGATCAACTCGTACGCATATTTCTTGGGGCGCCAGCTCTACACGAACCACAGAAGCTGATCGAACGAATTATCTTTGGATCGGTGATTCTATCATGTTTCATGCATTCCTCTTTTATATATTCAGCAGTTACGGATATCAACTTACAATCAGAAACTGAGTCTGAGTTTGGCTCTATTCAAGATGTCATTCAATCCACACTGGAACCTCTGATTGATGCATCTTATTACTTAGCGTTATCCAGAGCCAATGAACGAAGTTTGGACCTATTACTGAAGAAGTCTAAACAGAAAGTAGTCATAGATGAAATCTGCTCGGAACAGCTTAGAAATAACAAGAACTTAGCCTGCGTACAGAGAGATGATATAGCGAAATGGTTACTTCAAAAAGGAAGAGACATCCAAGGTCGTTCTTTTGCGAAATTGGTAGATGATCCACTGAAAGTTGCTGTTAGTGGTTGGATGTTTGAAGCAGGATCTCCGTACGTTACTCGTTTCGATAAATTATTACTGAGACTGGTTCAATCCGGAATTGTAGCAAAATGGCAACAAAGTCGAGAAAATGGGTCTTCAACAGTGGTCATTACAGAACAGTTTAACGAAGAAAGATTATTTAATTTAGTACTGAGGAAATTTACGTATGTACTGCTTTTTGGGCATGCTTTTGCTGTCATCGTGTTCTTTTGTGAAGCGTTTCTCGGATATCTATCAACACGAGCAAATTAGGTTGAAGTACTCTGAAGCAAGAAGAAAAGAGAATACTAAGCAATTCGAGGTAAATCTAATGAACTTTTCTTTGTCACTGAAATCTAAGCAACAAACTACCAGTCTTTTTTCTGGCTTTCAAATAGTTTTTTCGATTATTCAATTTTAAAATTGTATCTTTCGGAACTGAACAGTCTTAAAAATATATTAGAGTGAATTGTACATTAATTCGTGATTTTGAACAATAGGAATGTAACAAAGAAAAATTCAAGCAACAAAAATATCAAGATTTGAATTTAATAATTCATCACTGACAGGGTTTCAAACTTAAATCTTCAAAAATTGTATAATATCAACAAGAAAAAATACCATCCTACTAGTTTAAGAGTTTTAAGTTGACTTTTAAATAAAATTATTTCAGATTATATCAAAGGAGCTGTGACAACTTGTGAAGTGAGAGAAGTGTACTGAAGTATCCAGACTCATCTATAGCAAAATAAAGTTTCCTGAAGTAACGTGAATCAAATTTAAGTACCCTGAAGATTCTCAAGTGTATTGAAGTAACTGAAGTCTGCTTAAGTGGTTTAGATTTTAATAATTTCAAATCAAGAGTTTTGACCTGCCGCTGATGTTCTAATACCACTTTTTTTTTGTTGAACAAAATTGTGTAACTTATTTATATAAGGAACGTTTTTTTAATATGGAGAATATAATAGAATGTGTTCGATTTAATGTTTTTCTTCATTGAGATAAGGAAAACTAATTTATTATTCGAAAATGAAGCTACCTGGATAGCAAAAAAGTTTTCCAGAGCATTCCTGGAACATTCCAGCAGAAGGTCCGGAGAGTTCCCAAAAATTTTCCAGAAAGGTTCACGGCAGTAGGTAAATTTACGAGTATCCAGAAAGGTTTTCAAGGAAGGTTCCGGTAACGTTCGTGAAAAATGCTTGCATCATATTAATCAATTTAATATAATGCGCAAAATTTTCAAAGACATTCCGCGAAAAATAATCTAGGAATGTTCCCGGAATTAGGTGAATGTCCGCGTATCAAAAAATGTACCCGGAAGGTTTCAGCAATGTTCGTGAAAAATGTTTGCATCATATTAATTAATTTTATATAATGCGAACATTTTTCACGAATATTCTACGAAGGTTTTCGAAAGTAGGTACATTTTTGCGTAGCAAGGAACTTTCCGAATGGAGGTTCCGGCAATGTTCGTACAAAATGTTGGCATTATATCAGTTATATTCCTCTAACCTTTCTTGAACCTTCTTTGGGAATTCCCTTGGATACGCGGAAAATTACCTACATCGGGAAACATTCCTGGAAAATTTCTCGGAATTCTCCGAACCTTCCATTGGAATGTTCCAGGAATGTTTAGGGAAACTTTTGTGCTATCCGGGTAGTTCACCCTAAAAAGTGGTTCATTGCAAGGAGACACCCGATAATAAGGAATGCGTCAAAACAGATTATAATGATTCCAAATATGTCGAGATTTACAACGCTTTAAATAAAAGTGATGTCGTTTTCTTCTGTTAACGTTTTAATTCATATGAACATCAAATATTTTTCGTCACTTCAATCCTGTTTAATCCTATGATGATTTCTATCAATGATTGAATACGTTTTAATTCTGTTAAAGATGGTTGAATCTAAAAGGAAGTTAATCCTGTTAAATGCCGTAAGATGAGGACGAATTTTGAAGTCCATTTGATTCCTCCCGTTAAGTATAAACGTCAAAATTTTAATCTAGAACAATTCTTTTTGATTCGAAGTGCATTTAAGGCAATTAACGAACAATTCTTCCTACGGCCAAATTGACAACACTTTGAAATCAAACGAATGACGTTTTTTGCCATATTTAACATTATTTTATTCCAGTTCAATACAGAACTTCTCATCGGATACCTTGAATGACCCTTTGATGATCTCTTTCATTTTTTGAAAATATCATTTTTGGCATAAGACAGAAACTTCCATCCATCAATCACTCAGAGAAAAAGTTTTCTTGAAACAAAGCCGTTGTCCTCGCGTTATTTGTTTTGAACCACATACATATTTCTTTCACACAAAGAAGATTCTTTTTGAGAAAAATAAAAATCCGCTTAACCTCAAATTTAAGAAGAAATTCCATTTTTGTAAAGAAACATCCTTTCAACACAAGAGAACATTTCTAGGAGTGAATACACACAGAGTACTTCTCAGCGGTATTTTAAATTTTGAGCGTTCTGTATCAAATATTTGTAGACGGAAAAATTCAAAATTTGTTTAATTAATTCAATGAGATTTCACTGGTTCATTTCAAGAGAGTGCCTTAATTACCAGTTTAAAAATTGATGGGGAGCATGATATAAGGGACTAGCCTGCAATTGTTTGAAAATGAGATTATTGCTTTAAAAAATCAAGAAAATTCTAATACAATTCCTAACAAAAGGTTTTTTTATAATCTTGTTTTTTAATTGTTTTTTGTGAGTATAATATTCGGACCTAATTATGAATTTGTGCTCAGGCCTCTGTGGGCACGCACAGTCGCTTGAAACCAAACGGCTGATGACGGCTGAAAAATTTTGAAGCGGTAAGTAATTTCTGACTTGAAAAGAAAATTTTAATTTTGTATCAAGGTCTAAAGTTGAAAAAATGTGCTCCTCGAGGGGAAAAAAATTCACCCTCCAATTTCTTCAAACTTGATACCAACCCTTATTTACGACCATACTTTTAACCCCCCTATTTAAAAAGTAACCTAGTTTTCACGAAAATAGGGGGAAAATGAGAGAATAAATTCTTCAAAATATAAGTATATGAACATCATATTAAATTTGATATTAAACACTTTTAATTCCTAAAACATCGAAATAAAATATATTAGATTATCAAAAGAATAGTTCCATTTCTAACCCAAAAAGATTTCCCAACAATTGAGATGAATCTTTAAACCCGAAAGGTGAACTTTTCTCAAAATGGATTATCGAAAAAAAGATAGTTGCATCAACTACCAAATAGTTAAACTTTCGAAGAAAGAAAACAGAATTTTTAACAAAATTTTTCAACTTTTGAACAAACACTTACAGTTTGGAGCCATGAAGACAAATTTTTTCGAAGACAGTTTAATTTTTAGCAAAAAAACTTTGCTTTCAACTAAGAGAGATAATTTTTCACAAAAAAAATGTCTTTTTAACCAAATTATCGAACGTTTATACGAAAATGATTTCAATGCAACCAGGAACAGTTACATTTTCAAGCCAAAAAGACGAATTTTTCAGAAAAGTATTGAATTTTAAACCTAAAAAGTCGAATTTTCAATCAGTTTATTTAGACGAAAAAAATAAGTTTTTATGAAAATGCTTGAATCCTTAACCAAACAAATGAATTTACAATCACAAAGGATACATTCTCAACTAAAGAGCCATTTTTTCAACTAAAAATAGAATTATCAAATTGTGGGTTCAAAAACTACATTTAAAAAGAAAAACGAATTTACAACCCGTTGAATTAAACCAAAAAAAATGGCTTCTAACCAAATATTTGAATTATCAACTGAAAAAAAAAATTAACTGCCAAGAAGATTAATGTCCTAACAAGAAAGACGAACTATCTACAAAACAAATGAAATCTTTAACCCTAAAATATGATTTTTTGTTTTCAAAAAAGTTAATATTCAACTAAAAAAATTAATTTCTGCGATAATGTTGAATTTTCAAACCAAAAAGACGAGTGTTTCACAAGACAGTTTAATTTTAAACTGCACCAAACGAATTTCTAACTAAAATGATGAATCTAAACCTTCAACTAGAATAGATCAATTTTTAACCAAACAGTTGCATTTTTAAACAAGAGAATTAATTTTCTACCAAAAAAGACGAATTTTCAACCAATAGTTGATTTCCGGTCTGTAAAAGATGAATTTCTAACTAAAAAAATTAGTTCTTAACTGGAAATAAAATATTATGAATTAATGAAGAATAATAAATGAATCAAAATAAATAATAAGTCATAAATAATAAAAAGAAATCAACATTATGGTTCTAAAAATTAATTCTTCAAACAAAAACATTTAATTTTCAACAAAATAGTTAAATTTGCTACCAAAGAGATAAATTTTGAACTAAAATTATAAATATTCAAGAAACGAATTTTCAACAAGCTTCTTCTACATTTAACCAAGTAGTGGAATGTTTGATAAAAAAAGATGACTCTTTAACAAAATAGTTGCATTTTGAAAAAGAAAAATTAATTTTAAACCAACAAGATAAATTTTTCACTAGAAAGATTAATGTTCTACGAAAAAAAGTTAAATTTTCAACAAAATTGTTGATTTTTGAAGCCAAGAAATCAATAAGACGAATTATCTACAAAACAGTTGCATTTTGGCAAAAAATATCAATTTTCAACAAAAAAGTAAATTGTTAACCAAATAGTTTAATTTTCTACTACATTATTGTATTTTTAAACTAAAAAGACGAATTTGCTACAAAACTTTTCAACTTTTAAAAACAAAATTACGAATTTTCACCTAATATGATGAATCTTTGATAAAAAAATCTCATAAGATTTCATGCAATTTCACCGAATTTCATAATATTTTAATGGATTCAACATTTTTTTCATGCAAAAGAAGGAATTTTGAAGTTTCCAAAGTTTTAAAAATATTTTTGAATATTTTCCATAGATCTTTACAATGTGATGGAATTTTAAATGATTATAATACGGCCAACAGCCATACCACGCTGAAAACCCCAGTTCTCGTCAGATCACTGAAGTTAAGCAGCGTTGGGCGCGGTTAGTACTTGGATGGGTGATCATTCGAGAAAACTGAGTGCTGTTGGCACATCGTGGGTGTGGTGAGCCCACACTTGTAGTTATTTACTACAAGAAACTAACCTAGAAACACTACTCGAATCGGGTAGTGTCACGCCTACCCTGAAAGGGAAATGGCTTAATGGTATACATACATAAAAATTCTAGGATATTTTAAAAGATTTTCAGGAATTTCCGAACGCTTAAAAAACTTCCAACGCAAATATTTTGAAAGAATTTAAAATATTTCAGTGTATTCCCAGATTCACAGACTTTTTGAAGAGGATTAATGAATTGGAAGAAATTTTTAAGGATTTTGATGGTTTCAAGGAATTCAAACCAACTCTATGGGGTTTTAAAGAATTTCATAGAATTTTGGAAGAGTTGGAAGGATTTTATAGGACTTATAAGGTTTTAGGATATTTGAATCAAAGATATGTTTGAAGGATTTTAACGGATTCAAACAGATTTCCCCGGATTTTGATTACTTTGAGGAATTATAAAAAAGCTTATGGCATTTCAATAAATTTTCCATGATTTCAGGAAAAATCATTGGAAGTCATGGAATTTCACGAGTTTTTTAAAGGATTTGATCGAATTTCAACGGATTCTAAAGATTTGAAGTGACCCCTTTGCAATTATTTTTGGTTAGGGGATTAGGGGCTATATGAGGCAGGGAGTAAAAGAGGAAGAAGGGTTAAACAGTTAGGAACCCCCCACCCCATGCGACATATTCTATATCCCATTCTACGATGTAGCGGTATTGATTATATGTAAACAATTTAAATATAAAGCTTCTAAAACACAGTTCTCGCAATCGTATTGAAATTTGTCGTTCAGCAAAGGAAAATATTGATTTTGTTTTCGGATACAAAATGCTAATATAGGCTGATTCAGAGAAACGAGTTTTCACTTAATACAGAGCACCTTAATATTTCATAGTAACCAACGGGATCAATATTTTACTTCCATTAAAGCAATTCAAGGTCAGTATAGAAATCGATTAACTACTGCATTATGCATAAAACATTATGGAGTTCAGACCTTGCAATATCATATAATGTTTGTCAATGCTTCGTATTCAAGCATTTATCATTCGGAAACAAAACGAACATATCCTCTTTTCAAATTACGAATGCTGATACTGAATTGTCGTCACACGAAGATTCGGTCTACGTGAACAGGTTTCCGAAAAGTCAAACTTTCACATTTGAAATGTTAATTAATGTAGCCAGAACATGGATCTTATATTCATGTTTGATAATTTGCTTTAATGATACATCCTGTACCGGAAAATTTGGTTGGTTGGATAATTTTGTTGACTTCATGAAAAAGGATAGCAACAGCGATCAGGCGCTGCTGTTGCTACACCAGAATCAGAAGAATGAAAACAGTCAATTTGAAATTATTGTTCGAAAAATTTCAAGGAATGTACCTACGCTGAAAATAGACATGAAAACCACAACAAAAATACCATTGCTCAAAAGTTCCGCAACAACGCTGATCGTTATTATCTACCTAGCGAGGGTAAGTGAGCAGCAAATAAGCAGCATAATTGATTTTCTTAGCAAGCAATTTAAACCAAAAAGGCTTCCACGATGCTTGCTTGTTCTACGAAATAAAGAAAATTCTGCATATCTGAAATTATTACGACTTATGTCGTCTAACGGATTTTTGGATGCTACTATCGTGGAACTTGCGAAAGACGTCAACCCGAAAAACCAGTTCTTCAGCTTGAGTCAGGATGTTCCGATGATACATCAATTCCATCTATTCGCAAATACCTACAACAGAAATTTGTTTTCACCGAACATTTGCTGGTTTCCGGAAAAGACCGGTAACTTGAACGGATATAAAATGAGGGTAGGCGTGATGCACAGTCCTCCTTCCGCTTTCATAGAACGCAATCGCACCGGACATGTTGCGAGTATCTATGGACCTGACATCCGTTTAACAGAAATGATCTCTAGAGAAATGAATTTTGAAATTGTCTGGGTTGCACCAAATGAAAACCTCTGGCGGTCTTCTAGTTACGCTGATAAAAATAGTACTGCTCTCATGAATCTTCTCTGGAAACATGAAATTCAGATGATTAGTGTCGAAGGAGGGAGGTATGATTCTTCAAACGAAGACCTTTTTCAATTTAGTAGAGGAACGAGAGTCGTAAGGCTCGTATTGGTCGTACCAATTTGTTACAAACAGCCTACCGCAACGCTAATCACATGGAGGATTGCTAATGTGGCTGTGCTTGTTGGCTTGTTGCTACTGACCTGGATCCTCTCTCAAATGCTGCACTTTCACAAAAATTCCTGGAACTTGGATCAACTCGTCCGGATATTTCTTGGGGCGCCAGCTCTACACGAACCGCAGAAGCTGATCGAACGAATTATATTTGGATCGGTGATTCTAGCATGTTTCCTGAATTCCTCTTCTATCTATTCAGCAGTCACGGATATCTACTTGCAATCAGAAACTGAGTATGAGTATGACACTCTTCAAGACGTAATTCACTCCACATTGGAACCTCTGATTGATCCCTCTTATTACTTAACGTTGTCCAGAGCCAAGGAACAAAATATCAATCTTTTGCTGAAGAAGTCGAAACAGGAAGTAGTCTTAGATGAAATCTGCTCACAACAGCTTAGACATAACAAAAACCAAGCATGCCTACAGCGAGATGATATTGCAAGATGGTTACTTCAAAAAGAAGTTGACATCCACGGTCGTCCTTTTGCGAAGGTGGTAAATGATCCATTAAAAGTTTCTGTAACTGGTTGGGTGCTGGAGGCAGGATCTTCGTACGTTACTCGTTTCGATAAAGTATTGCTAAGACTGATTCAATCCGGAATTGTGGCAAGGTGGCAAAAAGTTCGAGAAAATGGGACTTCTACTGTATTAATTGCTGAGCAGTTTAACGAAGAAAGAATTATTAATACAGTACTGAGGAAATTCACGTGTGTGCTACTTTCCGGGCATGCTTTTGCTACCATCGTCTTCTTTTGCGAAACATTTATCGGGTATCTGTCACAACGAGCAAATCGAGTTCAAGTACTCTAAAGTAAGAAGTAAGGAGAATGTAAAGCAAGTGAAGGTAAATATGAACTTCTTTCCTTTTTCATTAAAATCATAGGAACAAATTCTCGGTATCTTTTACTATTATTACTGTTTTTAAGATGACGTTTGAATTAAATAATTCCAGATTAAATCAGAGGAGATGACTACTTGTGAAGTGAGTAAAGTGTGCTAAAGTCTCTAAACTTATCTATGGCATAATTAAGTTTTTTAAAGTAACTTTAAGTGAATTGAAGTATCCTGAAGTATTCTCAAGTGTATCGAAGTAACTGACATCTCAACAAGTAGTTTTCGATTGATACCATTAAAAATTGTATAATGAAAGATTGGAACTTTTTTGATTGAACTATTTCGCATTAAATTTCGAACCTTACAGGTTTTTAAAATGTCAAATTAAGTGTTTTGATCTACCAATGACAAACCAATAGCGTTTTTCTAATTTTTGATCCAAAATATATATCTTCTTTATATGAGGGAAGCTTTATCGATATTGATAATATAATAGTATTGTATTTGATGCAATTGTTTGCTTTCTTGCTATAAGAAAAACTTATTTATTATTGAAATTGAATACTTTTGTACCTGAGAAAGTGGTTTGTTTCAACAACACTGATGAACTATAAATATGATTGAACTTTTGATGATCTGTCTGATTTTCCGGAACTAAGATTTTTGGCACAAGATAGAAATAATAACGTGGCGAAATGAGTATCAGCTTTTTGTTTGTCAGTTAAAATAAACCTTTCTCTATAATGAAGCAAATTTACCTGATACCTGTGAGGAAGCAAAGTTCTCATAAAGTGAGCAAAAATAAATCTATCCATGAATACACCCATAGCACTTCCCAGTGGTATTTTAAATTATAGGCGTACTATATAAAATAATAGGGTCATCCACTAATTTTTTTTCATTTTCGCATATTAAAGTATATGCTCTCAAATCATTAATACTACCAGCATAATGTAAGAAAACTTTTTTTTTTCAATTAATATTTGAAAGAGAAAAATTTGTAAACATTAAAAATTTGTATTTCTGCCGCGCGCATTTCGCCATTTCGATGTGACGGAGCACGCCGTCAAACGCTTGTAAATAAGCCGGGCGATTCACGTTTTTTTCCATAAAAATGCAAAAAAAACAGCGCTACTATTAGTGTTTTGTGCCTCCATGTAAGAACACGTCTGTAAAAAATCCAGGAAAATTATTTATATCTATACCCAAAGGTGAGGAACGAAAAAAGTGGTACAAAATTGTTAGGCATTACCATAGCTTCCTTACTCTTCAATAAAATGTATCAATGTTATAGGTCAATCGATTCCTCTTGAATTTACACAAATTTTCTATTCTCGCATCAACTTTAAATTATGAGATTGAGAAAATTTTTACTATAAAAATCGATTTTGAAAATATTTAAATTGTCATAACTTCCCTTCTCTTTAATAAAATTCATTAATATTGTACGTCAATCGATTTGTCCTGAACCAATGAATCTTTTCTATTCTTGCATCAACTTTGAATTATGTCGAAGAAAAAAATTTTACTATAAAAAACCGTATTTTCAAATATTATGCATGACCATAGCTTCCTCACTCTCCAATAAAATGTATTAATACTAGAGGTCAATCGATTCGTCTCAAATCAACACATCTTTTATGTTCTCGCATCAACTTTGAATTAGGTTAATGTAAAAAGTTTTCCTCTAAATGACCGATTTTCAAAATATATAAATTACCATAACTTTCCTACGCTTTGATAAAATGTATTAGTATTATAGGTCAATCGATTCCTCTCGAACCAAGGAATCTTTTATATTCTTGCATCCACTTTGAATTATGCTAATGAAAAAAGTTTTACTATAAAAAACCGATTTTTAAAATATTATTGAATGCTAAAAAAAATGCAATCATTATTTTTAGAAATCCTTCGGTTATTTTCAAGATATTGGTGTTGAGAATAAGCTCTCCAAATTTCATCAATTTATCGGCAACCGTTTTCAAGTAATCGTGTTACAAAAAAGTGTGAAATCCACACACACACATCCGGACAATTGCTTAGAACATTGTATTAGACATTTTTAAATTCAAGAAGGTTTAGTTAAATGAATTTAAGATTTTTGGAAAATATTACAATAACAAAGCTTTTTCTATGAGGAAGCAATATTTATAAAAGCTTTTACTCCTCAAATCTGAGCAACGTTAAAATTGGAGCACTTTGAAAAAAATCATATATCATAAGTGTAATCGCTTTTGGAAAATTATCCCAACTAACTTTAACGTATCCAGGCATACTACTCCATGAAAATAAACCCTTTTAGCCAAAAAACGTTCATGATTAATTATTGTGATTGTTTTTATCAAACTGACCATGTATTGTCTTCACCTTTGATGGCGCGTGACGTCACACCATGTGTTTTATACCATTTGGGCGCCACTTGTTTCGTTTTGAAAATCGGAATTTCCGGTTGATATTTCGTCACTTTTTATTAAATCATTATAAATTATAAAACAAACAAAATTAAGTTTTAATTTTACATTTATATTCTTTGTGAGTCAAAATTCATAAAAAGCTCAACTATAAGGCGAACTAAATTTTTGTGAATGACCCTATTGTAGATAAAAATATTCAAAATTCTTTCAGTGTTCATTTTTCCTCATATAAGAGGGTCCAGCGTGGCTCTTTCGATCTTGGAAATTGTAATTAATTACTAGTTTAAAAATTGAAGGGTAGCATGCCACAAGGACCTAGCCAACAAATATAAAAAAATGAGTTCATTGCTTCAAAAAATACAAAGAAATTGTGATACACATTCTAACGAAAGAGATTTTTCATTTTCTCGTTTTTGAATTGCTTTTTGTAAGCATGCTATAAAGGACCTAATCATCAATTTTTGCTTAGGCTTCTGTGGGCATTCGCTGTCGCTTCAAACTGAACGGCTGATGATGGCTAAAAAATTTTTAAGCGGAAAGTAAATGCTTACTTTGAAAAAAGGTGAAAATTTGATGCTTTATTAAGGTTCAAAGTTGAAAAAACGTGCACCTCGAGCGGAAAAAAGAAAATATGAGAGTAACAAAAGAATCAATTTTTCTTAATAAAATTAATGTGTATACTGTATTGAACTCAATTCAATTCAAACCAAGATTCAACCAAGAAAGATGACTTTTAACCAAATATTCAAATTTCCAACCTAAAAGATTAATTTTCTGCAGAGAGGATTCATGTTCTACCAAGAAAAATGAACTATCTACAAAAAAGTGAATTTTTTAACAACAAAGGGCACTTTCAATGAAATAGTTCAAATTTCTACCAAACTCTTGGAACTTTAAACCAGAAGGACGAATTTTTTACAAAGCTGTCTAATTATTAAACCAAAAAAAAAAAGTTTCAATTAAAATTATGAATCTTTAACAATATAGTTAAATTCTTAACCAAAGAAGATTACTTTTTAACCAAAAAATTACATTTTTAACCAAGAAGAATTAATTTTTAACCAAGAAGATTAATTTTCTAACAAAAAACACTAATTTTAAACAAAATTAAGCAATTTTTGACTAAAATTAACTAAAATAATATATCAGTATTCACGCTGTGTAGAAATCGATCAACTACTGTATTATCTATAAAGGATAATGGAGCAGTTGATCGATTTATATACAGACCTTGCATTTCTTTAATGGAATTAAACATTATTCCCGTTGATGGATATGAAATACTAAGGACTGCATCGAGTAGAATAGAACAATAGTAATTGCACCGTACTTAAGTATTTCTTATCAGGAAACGAGATCAATAAAACGTTTTTCAAAATGAAAAATTATAATGCTGAGTCATTCTCACACGAACACTTGGTATACGAGAACAGTTTTCATAGAAGCTCCACTTTGAAATTTAAAATGTTAATTAAAGTAGCCAGATCGTGGCTTCTGAATTCGTTTTTGATGATTTGCTTTCACGATACATCTAGCATCGAGAAATTTAACTGGTTAGATCATTTTGTGGACTACATCAAGAACAGAAGCAATAACTACCAGGCGCTACTGTTGCTAAAACACAGTCATAGGAATGAAACCAGTCAAGTTGAAACCATAGTTCAAGGAATTTCAAGAATTGTACCTTCGCTGAAAATAGACTTGGAAGAAACAACAAAACTACAATCTCGCGATAGACCCGGAATAACGCTGATTGTTATCATCTACCTAGTTGAGGTGAATCAATACCACTTGCAAATGAAAAGCACCATTAATTCTCTCAGCAAGCAACTTAAATCAAAAAGGCGTCCACCATGCTTGATTGTGCTATCAAATAACAAAAATTTTGACTATCTGAAATTACTGCGGTTTATGTGGTCCAACAGATTTTTGGATGCCACTATCGTGGAACTTGCAGAAGACGTCAACCCGAAAAACCAGTTCTTTAACTTAAGTCACGATATTCCGATGATACATCAATTCCATCCATTCGCAACCACCTACAAGAGAATTTTGTTTTCACCGAACATTTGCTGGTTTCCAGAAAAGACCCGTAACTTGAACGGATATGTAATGAAGGTAGGCGTGATGCACAGTCCTCCTTCCGCTTTCATAGAACGCAATCGCACCGGACATGTCGCAAGACTGTATGGATCTGACATCCGCTTAACAGAAATAATCTCTGGAAAAATGAATTTTAGAACAGTCTGGGTTGCGCCAGAAGACAACCTCTGGCGTTCTTCCAGTTACGCTGACAAAAACAGTACTGCTCTCCTCAGTCTTCTCTGGAAACATGAAATTCAGATGATTGGTGTCGAAGGCGGGAGGTATGATTCTTCGGACGAAGACCTTTTCGAATTTAGTAGAGGAACAAAATTCGTTAAGCTCGTACTGGTCGTACCAATTTCTTACGAAAAGCCTACCGCGATGCAAATTAGATGGAGAATTGCTAATGTCGTTGTGCTTGTCGGACTGCTGTTACTGACCTGGATCCTCTCTCGAATACTGAACTTTGACAAAATTGTCTGGAGCTTGGATCAACTCCTACGCATGTTTCTTGGGGCGCCAGGTCTACACGAACCTCAGAAGCTGATCGAACGAATTATCTTCGGATCAATGATTCTAGCATGTCTCCTGAATTCCTCTTCTATCTATTCAGCATTCACGGATATCAACTTTCAATCGGAAACTGAGTACGATTATGACACTATTCAGGATGTAATTGACTCCACATTGGAACCTCTGATTGATGTCTCTTATTACTTATCGTTATCCAGAGCCAATGAACGAAGTGTTGATCTTTTGCTGAAGAAGTCGAAACGGAAAATAGTCATAGATGAAATCTGCTCGCATGACCTTAGAAACAACAAGAACTTAGCCTGCTTACAGCGAGATGATATTGCAAAGTGGTTACTACAAAAAGAAGAAGGCTTTCACGGTCGTTCCTTTGCGAAATTGGTAAATGATCCATTGTCCGTTTCTGTAACTGGTTGGGTGCTAGCAGCAGGATCTCCGTACGTTACTCGTTTTGATGAAGTATTAACGAGACTCATTCAGTCTGGAATCGTAGCGAGATGGCAACAAACTCGAGAAAATGGATCTTCTATTGCAGTAATTGCAGAAGAGTTGAATGAAGAAAGAATAACTAACCGGGTACTCATAGAGAGGAAATTTACGTATGTGCTGCTCTTGGGGTATGCTTTGGCTTCCATCGTCTTCTTTTGCGAAGCACTTCTCGGGTATCTGTCAACACGAGCAAATCGGGTTTTAGTAATCTGAAGCAAGATGTAAGGATAATGTAAAGCAATTCAGGGTAAATATAGTTAACTTTTTTCCCATGTAACTCAAATCCTAATAACCAATTCCCGATCTATTTTACAGGCTTCAAAATAATTTTCTTGTTTATTTCAATTCGAAGATTTCATTCTTCTGAACTGAACACTTCTAAAAATATTTTATAGTGAATTGTAAATAATTGTAGTTGTAAAAAATAAAGCCGGAAGCAGAAAAAATTGCACGCTTTAAGTGCAATAATTTACTACTGAGAGGGTTTGAAATGTAAATATTTGAAAATTATATAATTGAAAGAAAAACTTTCAATAGCTTAGCTATTTCAAGTTAACGCTTGAATTGAATAATTTCAGATTGAGCCAAAAGGGATGACAATTGTGAAGTGAGTTGCACACTTGTGCTAAGGTCTCCGGGAGCATCCAAAGCAATATAAGATTGCCTGAAGAATTCTCAAGTCTTTTGAAGTAACTGTAGTCTACTAAAGTAATTTTTAGTTGATACCATTAAAAATTGCATAATATTGACTTGATATTTGGCCTAGGGGTTCCTTTCAGACTTTTTTTAGAAATTAATTGTCAGAATGAAACTTTCAGATTTCTTTGTTACAAAAACATTTCAAAAGTTGCGATATTAGTGTCCAAAAAAGTGTTAAAGAATAAACTTGTATCATTGAAAAATATTTAGGACCACCACTAGGATGCGTGGCTACTTGGGGCTTTAGAAAAAGAGTCGGCATGAGTGGTTGGTAGGGGGCTTTTTGAATGGCCCACATCCCCTCCCACAATGCATGCCAAACTCTTTTCCAACGCCAATCAAAAAAAAATTGAAAAATTATTTTTGTCATTTTTCTCAAAAAATATTGATTTTGAAAAAAAGGATAAATATAAAAACATGTGTTTCGACAAGATCTACAACTTTCGTGAACAACATTTTTTTCCAAAATCAATATTTTTTGAGATTTTGAAGAAAAAGAAAAATTTTTTAGAAGTAAAATTTATTAATAATTTCATTTATATTCATATGTGCCAAAAATACTTTTAGTGCGTTTAAATAGGGTCTAAAATGAACTACCAAATCAAGTCAATATTCTTGGGAAACCTTTTCGGAAGTATACCCGAACATTGCAACTATATTGATTTTACTATTTCGAATTTAATTTCAAACGTCACAGATTTACAAAATTCCGAATTAAGCGTTTTTTATGAACATTTTTTGAAATAAACGTATTGAAAAGTGGACAATTTGAAATTGACCCCGTTTTTATAATTAAACAATTGCTCTCACATAGAGGGAGGTTCCCGGGTAAAAATATTTGGTATTGATTTTGTCTTGGGTATCGACCAATCCAAGACAATTCCAAATCATTCTGTATGTCTAGCTCGTGAGATGGAACCACACTATTTTTGATGTCTTAAGGGTCATCACAGATCCGCTTCAAACTGTATAGAATGTTTATATTATTGATCTAAATGGAATTTATTGTTCATGTATTTATACGATTATTTATCTGCAATAATTATGTTGTTTGGCTGGCGAATCTGAAAATGTTGTCCATTTTTTCCAATCTCCACCAGTTCAATAGATACTTCTAGAAAATGACAGTTTTAATATTTTTATCGAAAGCTTTATATGCGTTTAGTTATTGAGACAGACATTTTCTGAATTTCTTATTTAAGAATTATATAATACAAAATTACAAGTTTCATCGGTTGTAAAATTTTAATCCTCAGCAGATGTCAACTGTTTGGTTCTCACCTAGCTACCTGATTCCTGGAAATGATAGGCCCTCCCGGTGGGGTCCATAGTCATAGTGGTCGGAGTATAATGGACAATAAAATTTTCAAACTAAAACTTCTCTAATTTTGACCCTGGCAAATCTTAAAGCTACAAATTTGTAATATAATTTTCTTTAAGAGCAATTCGTAATATTTATTAAGACTTACACTTCTTGTCTTAATACAAGTCTACCTGGTGTTGTCTTGGCACAGTTAACAGCCATGAATGCAAGAGAAGGCTGTATATATCCAATGTCTAGCTGGTGAAACGGAACCAGACATGGTATTGAAGACAGATTGAAGACTTTCAAGATAAAATCAAGACCAAATATTTTTACCCGGGTTTCTAATGATCAATTTCTGAAGCTACTTTTTGACATATTTCAATTAAATTTTACCCCAGAAACGGGAAAATGGAATTTCTTTTAATGTCCGCACGCGGCCCAGCTGAAAATTCCTGTACAGAAACCTCAGAGGATTCTGGACATGTTCCTAGACGCAATCCTGCACACGAACTTGCACAGGTAATCTTGACTGGTCCTGTGTAGGAATTTCGTGAAGGGAACAGTACATGATCCTTCAATGGAACCTGCACGAACAAAGAAACCTTTGAATCATCGGGTATAGGTTCCTGTACAGGTTACTTTGCGAAGTAAATTGTAGCGCGGGTTCCTGTACAGAAACACCTATGTGGTCCTTTGCAGAAAGCCGTCGCGAAAAATCATGTCGCTTACAGCTATAGAATTGCCTTCCTTTTATTCCCTTGAAGATCAAACTTTCTATCGAGAGAGCCAAGCCACTAGCGAACTCTCGCGGATTAGTTCCTATGAATGTTCACGTATAGGATCCTCAACAAGTCCCAGTACATGAATCAGCGTTTAAAATCATTTTGTGAAGGAACCTGTACATAATCATTCAAAGGTTAGCTTGCATACAGGTTACTTTGCAGGATCATGTACCGTTTCCTTTGACAAATTCCGGTACAGAAATCTTCAAGATTACCTGTACAGTTTCATGTGCGGAACATGCTCGCAGGATCCTCTGAGGTTCCCGTACAAGCATTTTCATCTGACGTCTGTAAAAGAGACAAGATAATGTCATTTTGACAAATTGTAGCTCCAAGTGATATCCAGGTCTTATAAGATCTTGAGTTAGATTCTTTATCTAGAAGTGGTTTTTTTCTGACGCTTAGAGATTTGAAAGAAAATGTTTAACTTGTTTATGTGATAAAACCTTTTTGCATACTAGGAACAACTACAGTACTGTTTCTCATATATTTTTTCCGTCCTTAAGAGGCTTCGAAGGACCTGTTGACAAACTTTCCATGACGTCTTATGATCTCGTAATACCGATTTATAAATTTATAAAATATTTTGTTTACCTTGTTCATATGAGGAAAAATGTTTTAATATTGAAAATACCACCATAATGTATATTCGGTTCTTCAAGACGCATTGATTGATTTATTGAAGAAACTTTCATAAACTTTCATGACCTACCATTACGCTAATACACCAATACATTGATTGACGTTTTGATGGTCCCTCTGGTTTCCTGAAATGAGATTTTTGGCATAAGATAGAAAGATTATCATGATGAAATAAGTGTTAGTTTTTTGCTTTTTAGTGAAAATAAACCTCCGTCTATGATAAAGCAAATTTCTTTAAAACTTGTAAGAAAACAAAATGCTCGTAAAGTGAATAAAAATGAATCCATCCATAAATACAACCATAGTACTTCGCAGTTCGCAGCGGTATTTTAAATTGTAAGCAGTCTGTACCAAATAATTTTTGAACAAAACAATAAAAATTCTTTCAATGTTTATTTTTGATTCATTTATTCAACCTTTTCCCACTTTCAACTTGAAGCGAGGTCATATTGATGCAAGTTAACAAACATAATGCAGTAACCTTTATAGTTTCGGTCGGGTGTCCTTTCGTACACCGTACTTTTCTTCATGCAGTCAAATTTTTTGTTGTTTAAAAATTTTTGTTTCAATTGAAAAAAAATTAAATTAGTCAATTAGGCGTTAAAACTTGTACTAAAATTGAAATAAATTTTTTTAAATTAATATATTAGAGAATGAAGTTTCGATCAAATCCTGCATGACATGTTTGTGATATTTAAATATATCCTTTATGGAAGAAGTTTTTTGCTCAAGAATGACTGAATTTCTGAAATGGACTAAATTTGAAAATAATATAATTGCTGGATTATTTCGAATTCAAGCACTGTTCTGAAACCTTAATCTTAAAGTTTTACTTATGAAATTATAATTTTATTTTAATTAAAATTAGACTAATTACCCTATATATAAGGGTGATTTTTTTTGGCTTTTCCTTCAATTCAACTCGGCACCCCTACGAATTGTTCCTTTTTCTGAGAAAATGATCTCTGATTTATTTCAGAATATAAAAAAATATATTTAGAGGTCGCTCAAGTGCAATTTAGGACAAAAATGCTCATATTTAATTAATTTGACGCTATTTATTTATTTTTAATTGCTGACGCGTACGAACTGTGTTTTTTACAATTTAATATTACACTCAGATTTTTTCCAGATTTTTACAAAGACATTCAAAGGTGGCTCCAGGTCATTTTCCTTATAAAATATTTATTCAATTTAATATTCTCTAGTTTCTTTAAAAGGGAAACAGTGTCAATTCATTCGTTTTGAAAAAAAAGTATTCAAGTTGTTTGATAAACGCTTGTCATATTATTTGAAGGACACTCAAGGTCATTTCGCAAAAAAGGAACTTTTTGTAAATTGTGATAATGAAAAAACAGTGCTAACACTTGCATATTAGATGGTAGATTATCGAAAAATAAGTTTTCCTCTTTTTCTTCTAAAAGGTAAGTCATTGCCCCTTCGTATGCACTTATGATAATTAATTCTTCGTAATAACGATCTGACAACTGAACTTGATCATATATTAATGAAGCTGCGATATCCTACTGTTTTTAACTTTTTCTATTTTTAATTTAAAGCAAAATTTAAAAAAAATAACTACCATGAAAACGAAGAAATTTTTGAATGACCATTTTTCGCAGAATGTCCTTGAATAGCCTTAAAGTAATATGACACACAGTTATTAAACTTATTAATTATTAAATCTATTATCAGGTTTCAAAGTTAAAAAAGCCTGCTTCTCGAGCGAAAACAATGCCCCCTCAAATTTTTCGAAACTTAACACCACCCCATGTTGACGAACATAGTTTTATGTCACTCCTTCCCCACAAAAGTAGTGAAGTTTACACGGAAATATGAAAGTAATCGGTAACGAAGTTTTTCAAAAATAAAATAATTGAAAATACAACATTGAATTCAATATAAAACACTGTACATTCCTAAAACTTTAAGTTCAAATATACTAGATTTTCATAAAAATAGTTGAATGTTTATTCCAAAATTATTTTCGACAAAATATATAAATTGTCAAACCAAAAAGACAAACTTTCAAGAAGGAATAATTAGTTTTAAACAAATAGTTGCATCAACAGCCATATAGTTGAACTTTCAAGGAAAGAAAAAACAATATTTAACGAAACAGTTTAACTTCTAAAGAAATCCTCGAATTTTGAGTCCACAAAGATGAGAGTTTTTCATGAGAATTGCATTTTCAACGAAGAAGATGAAATTCAACCAAAAACAATTTAATTTTCAAGACAAATAGTTGAATTTCAATTTTCAAACCGAAAATTTAAATTTCCAACAAAAAAGTTCAGTTTCAACTAAGAAGAATTTTCTACTATGAAATATGAATTTTGGACACAAACCCGAATTTTCAACCAGTTTATTTGAAAAAATATAATTTTCAACAAAATGGTTGAATCCTCAACAAAATAGATGAATAGATGAATAAACAAAAATGTGGAAAAAACAAAATTTCAACCACTAGAATTCAACCGAGAAAGATGACGTTTTACCAAATTGTTCAAATTTCTACCAAAGTGTTAATTTTTAGAACCAAAAGGATGAATTTTCAACAAAGGAGATTAAGTTTTCACCAAAAAAGCAGAATGGAGAAGTTGATCGATTCATACATGCATACGGACCTTGCATTTCTTTAATGAAAGTAAATAGTAATCCCGTTGATGGATATAAAATACTGAGAAGGTCTGCGTTAAGTAAAATAGAATAATAGTAAGTGCAGCCTATTTAAACATTTCTTATCAGAGAACGAGATCGATATAGTGTTTTTAAAAATAAAAAATTATCATTCTGAGTCATTGTCACACGGTGACTCGGTCTACGTGAATGGTGTTCTAAGAAGTCCAACTTTAAAATTAAAAATGTTAATTAAAGTAGCCGGATCATGGCTCCTGAATTTGTGTTTGATGATTTGCTTTTACCATACATCCAGTAGCGGAAAATTTGGTTGGTTAGATCATTTTGTCCACTACATCAAAGAGGATAGCAACAACCACCAGGCGCTATTGTTGCTAAACCAGAATAATAGGAATGAAACAAGTCAGGTTGAAACTATAGTTCAAAAAATTTCAAGGAACGTACCTACGCTGAAAATGGACTTGATGGAAACAACAAAAGTACCATCGCTTGATAATCCCGGAACAACGCTGATCATCATAATCTACCTAGCAAAGATAATTCAATACCCTCTGGAAATGAACAGCACAGTTGATTTTCTCATCAAGCAATACGAACCGAAAAGGCGCCCTCGTTGCTTAATTATTATACCAAATGAAGAAAATTATGCTTATCTGAAATTACTACGACTTATGTGGTCTAAACGATTTTTGGATGCCACTATCGTGGAACTTTCGGAAGACATCAGCCCAAGAAACCAGTTCTTTCAATTGAGTCACGATGTTCCGATGATACATCAATTACATCCATTCGCAAACGCCTACAAGAGAATTTTGTATTCGCCAAATGTTTGCTGGTTTCCGGAAAAGGCCCGTGACTTAAACGGATATGAAATTAAGGTGGGAGTGATGCACAGTCCCCCTTCCGATTTTGTAGAACGCAATTGCACCGGACATGTCACAAGGCTGCATGGATCTGGCATTCGTTTAACAAAAATAATCTCTAGAGCAATGAATTTTAGAACAGTCTGGGTTGCACCAGAAGAATTTCTCTGGCGTCCTTTAAGTCACACTGACAAAAACAGTACCGCTCTCTTGAATCTACTCTGGAAACATGAAATTCAGATGATTAGTGTCGAATCAGGGAGGTATGATTCTTCAGACGAAGACCTTTTTGAATGGAGTAGAGGAACAAGAGTCGTTAAGCTCGTACTGGTGGTACCAATTTCTTACAAAAAGCCTACGTCGACGCTAATCAGATGGAGGATTGCTAATGCCGCTGTGCTTATCGGCATGGTGTTACTGACCTGGATGCTATCTCGAATGCTGCACTTTTACAGAATTGTCTGGAGCTTTGATCAACTGGTACGAATATTTCTAGGGGCGCCAACTCTACATGAACCTCAGAAGCTGATCGAACGAATTATCTTTGGATCGGTGGTTCTATCGTGTCTCTTGAATTCCTCTTTTATCTATTCAGCATTCACGGATGTCAACTTACAATCGGAAACTGAGTATGAGTATGACACTATTCAGGATGTAATTGACTCCACATTGGAACCTGTGATTGATGTCTCTTATTACTTGCCGTTGTCCAGAGCCAATGAACGAAGTATTGATCTTTTGCTGAAGAAGTCGAAACGGAAAATAGTCGTAGATGAAATCTGCTCTCATGAACTTAGAAACAACCAGAACTTAGCCTGCTTACAGCGAGATGATATCGCAAAATGGTTACTACAAAAAGAAGAAGGCTTTCACGGTCGTTCCTTTGCGAAATTGGTAGATGATCCATTGAAAGTTTCTGTAACTGGTTGGATACTAGAAGCAGGATCTCCGTACGCTACTCGTTTCGATGAAGTATTACTGAGACTGGTTCAGTCCGGAATCGTATCAAAATGGCAACAAACTGGAGAAAATGGATCTTCCATCGCAATAATTGCAGAAGAGTTTCGAGAAGAAAGAATAACTTATTCATTACTGATAGAGAGGAAGTTCACGTATGTGCTCCTTGTGGGACATGCTTTGGCTACCATCGTCTTCTTTTGCGAAGCATTTCTGGGGTACCTGTCAAGACGAGAGAATCGGGGTTCAGTCATCTAAAGTAAAACGTGAGGAGAATATTAAGCAATTCAAGGTGAATATATATATATATATATATATATATATATATATATATATATATATATCGCTGGTAATTATAATTGTAAAAATTAAAACTTTAGCCCACGAAAATTGCACGATTGAAATGTAATAACTTACTACTGACTAATTGTACTAGGGCTTAATTAACTTGGTAACAGGCTACGGAATTCTTCCCTGTATAAGCGCATTGCACACTTTGACTAATATCTTTTTAATTATATTCTCTTTGAATTAAGCCTTCTGGTGTTTTTTCTAAAGTTATTGACTCTTCTTTCGCTTTTCAATTATGAACAAATAAGAAATAAACATGAGACAAAGAAATTTTTCAAACAGTCTCTTTCTTTACTTGTGCATATATATTCCCTTTTTCTGAAAATACAACCAGATATTAGAAATATTATTTATACTTTTTATATCGATCATGTTGAACGTAACTTCCCTTGAACTAGTTATTAAGAGCCTTTCAGCATAAATTACAATTATTAAACATTAGCAAAAGAGTACAAATAGTTCATTTCAAAATAAATGAAATACAATTTGCAAAGTGCTTCTTCTTGATTTTCATTTATTATTTGTTCATAAGTGAAAATATATATATATTTTATTTTTACATTCTCATCATAATGAGAAAGTATTGGTTTTATGTGAAAAATGACTTTCGCGGATTCCATCAAATGTCGACGTTTTGAGGCCCCCTGAGTCAGAAAAAATGGTTTTTACGTCGGTGTCTGTCTGTCTGTCGTTGTCGTTGTCGTTGTCGTCGTCGTCGTCGTCTGTATATCGGATAACTTTTGAAAGACTAATCGGATTAGATTGTGCTTTGGCACACAGTTTCAGGGGGCAAAAAGAGGAATCGAGTTCGTTAACCAACCATTTTGGATGAAAATTCAAAAAGTTAGAGCATTTTCAAAAATTTTTAGACCATTTTTTTTCAAATTTCAAAATTATATGTGCGGGCGCTTATAGTACTCGAAAATCTAAACAATTTATCCTCACGACTTTTTTCGATAAAAAGAAAATTGTCCGAGTTACAGCATTTTCAAAATCCCCCCAAAAAAGCGAAAAGTAACATTTTCGGCCAAACAACGCACGATACGAAAAAAAGTCAAGATAGGAAAAGTGTTTCTTTTCGCACGTCCTACAAGATTATCATAACGACTTTTTCAATTTTCTTGAAAAATCGAAAATTCATATTTTTATTGCACAAGAAATAATGAAAAATCAAAAAAATCAATTTTACGGTCAAACTATGCAAGATAAGCGGGCACATTCTCATCAAAACTTTGCTTATTTAGTTTATTTTTCATCTCGGGTGTGTTTTTTACAATATTTTATTTTTTTATGTTCTCAATACTATTTCTAACGATTGAAACAATAAAATATAATAATAATTCAAACAATTTATTCTGACTGAAAATATGACTTTTATTTCAGAATGCGTTTTGATCTTTGTTTACTAAAATAATTTCTGTGAAAAAATTCGACTATTACATTTTTATTTCAAGAACTATGTTCCAAATAGACGAAATGAATATATATATATATATATATATATATATATATATTTAAAAAAAAAAAGAGTTATTGGTTCCTCGTTT
>CAKNYM010052194.1:0-59514 GCA_932195095.1 Andricus curvator | reverse complement strand
TGTCTGTCTGTCTGTCTGTCTGTCTGTCTGTCTGTCTGTCTGTCTGTCTGTGAGCACGATAACTTTCGAAAGAATTGACCCATTCGATTGGCCTTCTGTATACTCTTTTAGTCTCCTAGTCCAAAGGTCAAGTTCGTTGCCCAGACATTTTGGATAAAAATTCAAAAAGTGAGCACATTTTGAAAATTTTGGAGAACACTTTTTTTCAATATTTAAAAATTGTATAAACAGATATTGATAGTACTCAAAAAGGCAAACAAAATATTTCCATGACATTTTTCGATCAAATGAAAATTTTCAGAGTTACAGCATTTTCAAAATCCAAAAGAAGAAACGAAAATTAACATTTTCAGCCCAACAACGCACGATACGGAAAAAAGTCAAGATAAGAAAAATGTTTCTTTTTGCTCGCCCTACAAGATTATCATAACGACTTTTCGAATTTTTTCCAAAAATCGAAAATTAACATTTTTATTGCACAAAAAATAATCAAAAATCCAAAACTTTAATTTTACGGTCCAACTATGCAAGATACAACAAATTTTCGATTTAAAAAATCATCTGCTTCAGTAGAAAATTGATTTTTCTTGGATGAAGATGTAACTTTTTGACTGAAAATTCAATAATTTCGAAAAAAGTCATCCCTTTTGGTTGAAAATTCAATTGTTTTGTTGAAAATTTATCTTTTTGTGGTGAAAATTCAAGTATCTTCGTAGAAAATTCACTTCTTATTAAAAACTCATACTTTGACGTTGAAAAGTCAAACTGAAATCTTTTTTAGATAAAAATTCAAATCTTTTTATTTTGAAAATTTGTCTTATCGATTTGAAAACTCCTCTGTTTTAGTAAAAATTTCATCTTTTTTTGGATAAGAAAGCAAGTGCTTGGTTAAAAATTAATCTTTATTGCTTAAGCAGTTAACTATTTTGTTTGAAAATTTTGTTTTAATCACTTTGTTAGGAAATGATTTTTTTGTTGCAGATTCATATTTCTAGTTAAAAATTCAACTCTTTGGTGGAAGTTTGACTATGTTGTTGAAAACTCATCTTTTTTAATTAAAAATTCAACTGCGTGGGTGAAAGTTGAACTATTCTATCAAAATTTCTTTCAATGAAACTTCATCTGTATGTTTGAAAATTTAACTATTTTGTTAAAAATTAATTTTTTCCTGAAAATTCCTATTTTCTTGTTTAAAATTCAATTTTTATAGAGAAATTTCGTCTGTTGGCTTTGAGGTTCAACAATACTTTTTTGCTTTCATATCTAAAATATCTTTATTTATTGACAATTCGTCTCTCTGATTTAAAAATTCGATCCTTTAAATGAAATTTTATATTTTTTGTATAGATTTGTATAAATTCGAGTATTTTCTTAAAAAATCATCTTTCATCGTAGAAATATAACTCTTTTTTATTTAAAATAAATAAAATTGAAGATTTTAAATTTGTTCATAACATATCATTACATTCCGTTTATAAAAGATCCTATGTTTCAGATATTACAAGATTAAAATGCTGGTATTTGAATGCTAGTGGTCAGGGAAAATAAAAAAAATTTCCAGGAGAAATCATTGAATTTTGAAAATGAAGTTTTCACTCTGCAAAGCATATATTATCTTAACTACAGCGAATTTTCATTAGTTCCAAGTCCCATATCTTATTATTTCTGGAAATCATAAATTACGTAAGTGAGAGGTAGAGTAATTTAAGTACGGCGCCCAAGAGTTTCAAGGAATTTAAAAGAATTCAATTGCTATAGAGAAATTCCGAATAATTCATGTTGCATTCCAACGATTTCCAAACAACTAAAAAACTGAAAGAACTGAGTTGTTTCTCAAGAGTTCAAAGAATTCAGGGGAGTTCCAGAAGTTTCAAAAAATTCAAGGAATCATAGAGAATTCATAGTTTCATAGCATTTTCAACATGTGCTTCTTATTTACTCAAGAGAGTATGGCCCAGAAAAACAAAGATGATATATTGCTCCCTAATATTGCAGAGCATGCAGGTGTTTAGTTTTTAATTAAAATTTTGTATGACGGAAAGTTTTGCAACACGCAATTTCCACTCATTCTATAAAGCTACTGCGTATTATAGCAGTTGATAAGAAGAAAAGCTGATTCATTTATTCTGCTCTAAATATTTTTCAAATGCGCAAATCACCCAGAGTTCAAACGATATTCATCTGTTGTCTAAAAACTTCTAGAACTTTGAAGACAAAGAGAGTCATATATTACTTGATGGAGATAGTAAATTAATCATGAATATAAATCGTATATGAAACGTTTTTCAATTCTTGTTTTTATTATTTCATTATATAAAATACTATTATTCAAAAATATAACGTTATTCTACTGGTCAGACATTTTAATGTTAAATCCATAAAACTTTAATTTAATATGCGTCAGGAGAACATTGCAGGATGCGTTCAGCTCGCGATGTTTTATATGTTACACAATGCTGCAAACATTTTATAGGCTCTAGATAAAGCCGCGTAAGTTTTATTTTATTGAAGGTTTTATGCCCCGTTCTTTTCGGTACATTCCATCTTTTATCTAGAAATAACAATTTACAGGCAATAGCCAAAGTTGGACCATTTTAGAAAATGACATTTTGAAAAACAAAACAATTTCAAATATCTTCCGGAAATATATACAGAACAGATAAAAATATTTAAAGATAATGGAAAAATGAACATTTTAACGATTGATATGATTTTTCACATTAACGTTTCAGAACATCCTCTCAATTTATAGCATGACACACTCCGAGAAAAAGTTCTCTTTAAACAAAAGCATCGTCCTCTTGTCTGTTTTGTTTCGAACACGTGAAAATCTTTTTTACATAAAAAAAATTAATTGGCTGCATGATTATGTAAATTTTGTCGCAAAGGGATGAGGTTTGCTGCGGAATGATTCTTTTTGAGATAAATTAAAATCCTCTTAACCTTAAGTTTGAGAGGAACTTTCATTTGTGTCAAGAAACATCATTATAACCACTTATTTGGATTTAACGCTTACAAATCGATTTATAACTAACCTAAAATCTTCGTAAGTATAAAATTAACAACAATTTAAGCTCCTAGAAAAATAAGATTTAAAGGTCAAGACTCGGAGGGATTTCAGGTCTCATGTCTCACAACTATGACATCAATGTGAGCCTGATACGTACGGGACAAACTGTTGCCTGCTTACCCCCAGACGCCCTTTTTTTATTTTCAAAGTGTGTTGCCCGGTATTTTGGATAGAATAAAAAGTTTCAACCCTTGTGAATCAGTAAGGGGAAGACTCAAACTTTATTTTGGCATTGGTTTTATCCTTAATCTCGATGGCCTTGAAACAGACCCAAAATTCGAACAATAAAAAGGGGTTTCCAAAGGTTCATGTGAGGATGGGGGGTGGCGACCACAGCGATTTTGATCGAGCTCATTCAAGCATTTTAAGCATCATCATTTTTTTTTTTATTCATCATTTTAAGCATTTGCTCATCCTTTATCTCGATGGGCTGGAATATTAGCGGTCATCGTTCAGCCTAATAGAGGATGAATGACAATTACGTATTGGAACATATTTTATCATAAAGAGCAGGATGCGTAATTATGCATCTTAAATTCCAATAAACCACCTGCATATTTATTCATCTGAGAAAACAACAAATCGCGCCTGTGTTTATCGATTCTATTTGACTTTGATAATAGTTCTGTCAACACATGTGGAAGTAGAGCAACATCTGCTGGATTCTCAGTTCAAACAAATAAACACAAGTGTCTGAAACAGAGAAAAACTGAAGGTTAAAATTAATATGCTTTCATCTTCATGAAAAATGTTGTCCTTATTAACAATTTTTCATTAATTTAACTTTATTTATGTAAATATAAATCAAGCGATCATGTAGAAATTTATACGGAGATGAATGGTATAAAAAGGTAGGCGAACTCATCAGCTTCATCCACAAAAGTTCTTTCGGATTGTTTAAATAAAATTACGCAAATAAAAATACATCATGGTTCAAGTCTGTAGTGTTTCTGCCGTTTTAATGATGGCAATATTAAAATTCGCTGATGCCACTGATTACTGCAATATTGGCACTTGCAGTCCAGGAGCTCATACCATGTGTCTTTTCCAGGCAAGTATTCGTTTTTTCAAATTATGGGACGATTTGATACTGCATTACTCACTACAGTATTAACTATGGTTTAAAAAATAACATAGATGACATAGATTCAACTGACCTAAACCTAACTTCTGTCATGTAATACGAATTTTCCTTAAAAATACAGAGTCCTTTACCTCAATGCCAAGCATATGGTGTAGGATTAACTGATCAGGAAAAGCAGCTTATTTTGAATAAGCACAATGAATTGAGAAGAAAAGTAGCTGCTGGATTGGAAACTGATGGAAGTCAAGGTCCCCAACCAGCTGCAAAATGCATGCCAGATCTTGTAAGTCTGGTTTGAAGCAAACAAAGACAAATTCTTTTCAAATAATAATATATCATTGGGAAAAATTTAATTTATTCATTCTGTTTGTAGGCATGGGACGATGAACTTGCAATAGTAGCCCAAAGATCAGCCAATACCTGTAAATTCGAACATGATCAATGTCGAGATGTTGGTATGTATCAGTTGACAGAACGGAAAGCAAAGAAAATATACGACTGTAATATAGCATTTTTGCTATAACTAAACGCAATTCTAACATCAGATTTTTTTTCAGAGAGATTCCGAGTGGGTCAAAACATTGCCTACATTGGATCTACCGAAAAAAATTATTCTCCTGACATAACGACACTTGTACAGATGTGGTATGACGAAGTAAAGTTATTCAACGGACAAGGTGTTACAAATTATAGGTAACTGATAATATAGATATAGAGATCAAGGTCATACTGTTTGAGTTTTCACAGAACAAAAAAAAATCATAACGCGCCCACTCTTGAAGTACAAGCGTTCCTTGTTTGAAATCATACCTACATAGATTTTTTCTCGTTTAATATTTTCATTACTATCTCAGACGAAATTTACTTTTCGTGTTCATCAAAACTGATATCAACTATAAAGCACTTAATTCATTTACTTCAGTATACATTTCCGGTGTTAACGTTTTCCATGTGCTGCGAAAATTCTTTATTGTAAAAATAGCCGAGCATTTTTAAAAACTCTTAGGTCACAAAGGTCAATGAAATGTATCTGGAAATTCTTGATATATGATTATTTATTGTTCTAATTTAATTGCAGCTTCAATCCTGCAGTTGGTCACTACACACAATTGGTTTGGGCAAAGTCCCTTTACCTAGGTTGCGGTGCAGTCAAGTACAACGAAGAAGGATTCAACAAAGTTTATTTAGTTTGCAATTATGGACCAGCTGGGAATGTCATTGGTGAAGCAATATACGAAATTCAATAATAATTCGATTCATATCATCAAGTGATTTTGAAGACGAGTGTCTGCAATGATTTTTGGCAATTATTGTTTCTAATGATTTTCCCTTGTTATTTCTCATGAAAGAATAAATGTTATATCATCAAATATAAATACTGAATATGAATTTTTTTGCACCTTTTTCCAAACTCCTAGGTTGATTTTGATATTGGCAGACGAAAAATAGATGAAAATCGACGCATTCCTCTGCATTTTTCAGACTCAAAAAGAAGGACAAGTTATAAAAATATATCTGTTCATTCGAGTAATTAGAGTTTATTAATTTTCAGAAATTTTCACCTTTTTTATCGTCTTCAATGTGCAAACTGAGATATAAAAAACGATCAGTATTATTTATTACATAAATAGTATATGTAATACATCGAATGCCCACACTAGGGTGGTCTAAAAAATGTCAGGTTCCGAATTTTTTAATTCCCATGCACGAATGCATTCCTATGGTCAAAATAATATAGCACAATTTTGAAATGGATTTTTGATTAATATTTTAAGGTGGCGCCAAGCGTGTTTAGTTTCTATGGGTTAATCACGAATTCAACATGGGAAAAAAATCTTTCTTCATTTGTCTTTTTAACAACCTACATAATACCGGACATTGAAATCCATTCGCAAGCTGTTTTATGACATATTGAAAACAATTTTTCAGAAAAGTAAATTTAAAAAATTTGTATTTGAAGCTATAATTTAATGCAAAATGTTTTCATTTTGCCTTTTTACATAGACCTATATCTTTCCATGTATATTACTTTTTCAATTTAAAATTTAAATTGAAAAATAGAAAAGATAGATTGATAATGAGAGAAAAAAATATCGTCATGAAAGTCAAGCTGCTTGAGTTATTTTCCTCCAGGTGCTTTTTTTCGAAAATTTTCAGGAAAAACAGTCATCGTAAAAATGAAAGCGGTACCTGTACCAACTATTGCAATAGGAAATGGTTTTGGAAACGGTTAGCTTACTCTTAGTACTTGTTATCATGTCAATCCCAGGCTTATTATTTTCATTTATTATTTATTTTTATTATTTATTTTTATTTCCATGTTATTTTTTTTTATTTTTTACTTATTTCCAAGTTATCATTTCTAAGAGATATAAGTGATTAAAAAGAACGCTTTAATTTTTTGGCCTATAGAAATATTTTTTGCATTTTCTCATTTACACGAACAAAATTGATTGCGAAAGCATTCCAACAAATTTTTGGTAAAGCTGAGATATATACGAGGCATTTAGGAAAATTATTATCTATGGTTAAATGATGCAAATTTAATTAATCTTTAATTGGGATTCAAAAAAAAAAGTATGCATTTTATCCCAAACAACTAAACTCTGTGGATAACCTAAATTATGGAATATTCCACTGATCTACTACTGAAATACAAATGGAAAATCTTATTTTTGAGGTCCACTGAAAAGTTACGTTATTTGAAACTTTTAGGGTAACTTCGTTACTTTTGAAGAAAGTTACTTGTAACGTAACTTAGTGACGATTTTTGCAATAACTTGGAACTTTAATTTTATTTACTCTAAAGTCATTTTTTGTTTTTTATATATTATCTTCTATCAAGAAAGGTTTATGGGTCAGTCATGGGTAGAAAATAAATCTCTTTTATTTGAAAATTCATGAATTATGTTGAAAATTCAACTATTTTATCTGGCTGAAAAGTAACTTTTTTTGTTGAAAATTCATATTTTCCATTTAAAAATACAACTGTTTTGCAGAAAAGTCGTCTTCTTGGTTTGAAAATGCAACAATTCAGTGGACTTTTTTTTTCTTGTTTCAAATTTCGAATTTTTGGTTTCGAAATTGATTTCTTTTGGTTTGATTTTCTTTTGGACTCATTTGGTTGACGATTCAGCTACTTTGTTGAAAATTCATCTTTCTTTGGTGGCATTCAACTGTATTTGATTTCAAATTAGAATATTTTTTAATTGAAATAATAATAATAATAATATAATATAATAATTATACTATATATTTTTATATAATAATGATATTTTTCCTTGGTAATTTATCTATTTTGACTGAAAATTTATGCATTTTGTTGAAAATTCAACTGTTTTATTTGGCTGAGAAGTACCTTTTTTGTTGAGAATTCAACTCATTATTTTTTTGTAAAATGTTGATTTTGGTTGGGAAATTGATCTCTTTTCGTAAAAAAATTCCTGAAGAGGGTCCAGCTATTTTTTTTTGTCTTTTCTGGTGGAAAATGTAACTACTTGTTTGAAAGTTTACCTACTTTGTTAAAAATTCAGTTATTTGGTTGAAGATTCATAATTTCAGTTAATAATTCATCCATTGCTTAAAATTGACCTAGTTTCTTTCAAATTCAATTTTTTTTTGGACGGTGAAATATTCAAATATTTTGCTAGCAAGTTAAACTATTTGGTTGAAAATGATCTTTTTTGTAGAAAATCTAACTCTCTTTTGTGGAAGATTCGTCTTTTTGGTGTGAAAATTGTAGAAAGTTCAACTATTTGGTTGAAAAACTTTTTTGTTGAAAATTAATATTTTCGGTATGAAAATTCAACCATTTGGTTGAAAATTCCTGTATTTTGTTAAAAATTTAAGTATATTGGTAGAAAGTCCAAATTTGGTCGCAAATTAAATTTTTTGTCGGAAATTTAACGCTTTTGTATAAACTTTGTATTTTTGGTTTTAAAATGCTAGAAAATTCCACTATTTGGTTGAAATTTTACTTTTTTTTTAAACTTTATCTTTTTTGTTGAAAGTTCGTCTTTTTGGTTTGAAAATTGTAGAAAGGTCAACTATTTGGTTGAAAATGAACTTTTTTGTTGAAAATTAATTTTTTCGGTATGAAAATTCAACCATTTGGTTGAAAATTCACGTATTTTGTTGAAAAATGAAGAATTTTGGTCGAAAGTCCAAATTTCATCGAAAAATAACTTTTTTGAAGGAAATTAACCTCTTTTGTATAAAATTCATCTTTTTGGTTTTAAAATGCTAGAAAATTCAACTATTTTGGTTCAAATTAACTTTTTTGTTGAAAATTCGTCTTTTTGGTTTGAAATTTGTAGAAAGTTGAACTATTTGGTTGAAAATTAACTTTTTTGTTGAAAATTAATATTTTCGGTGTGAAAATTCAACCATTTGGTTGAAAATTCAAGTATTTTGGTAGAAAGTCCAAATTTAATCGCAAATTAAATTTTTTGTCGGAAATTTAACGCTTTTGTATAAACTTTGTATTTTTGGTTTTAAAATGATAGAAAATTCCACTATTTGGTTGGAATTTTACTTTTTTTTTGAAACTTTAACTCTTATTTTGAAAATTCGTCTTTTGGGTTTCAATATGGTAGAAAATTCAACTATTGGGTTGAAAATTAACTTTTTTGTTGAAAATAAATATTTTTGGTGCGAAAATTCAACCATTTGGTTGAAAATTCCTGTATTTTTAAAAAAATTTAAGTATGTTGGTAGAAAGTCCAAATTTGGTCGCAAATTAAATTTTTTGTCGGAAATGTAACGCTTTTGTATAAACTTTGTATTTTTGGTTTTAAAATGCTAGAAAATTCCACTATTTGGTTGAAAATGAACTTTTCTGTTGAAAATTAATATTTTCAGTATGAAAATTCAACCATTTCGTTGAAAATTCATATATTTTGTTAAAAAATGAAGTATTTTTGTCGAAAGTCCAAATTTGGTCGCAAAATAACTTTTTTGACGGAAATTAACCTCTTTTGTATAAAATTCATCTTTTTGGTATTAAAGTGCTAGAAAATTCAACTATTTTGGTTCAAATTAACTTTTATGTTGGAAATTTGTCCTTTTGGGTTAAAATACTTTTTTTCCGGAAAAAAAGTTTGATATTTTTTCGTTTAAAAAACAAATGTTTTTTTAAAAAATTTGACTGAAAGATCTTACTTCAACTAATACCTACTTCTTTTTTAATGAAGTTTTTATGAATTATCATCTTAGTTATTTTGATTTTTGAACTTTTATATTAAGGAAGTGAAAAAAGTAACTTTTGAGGTAACTTGAAGTTACTTTATCTATTAATTGTATCTAGTTACCGTTGGAAGACACTTAATTGTAACTAGTAACCTTTTTCGGATCTCCACGTTTTGAGACCCTCTGAAGCCAAAAATCAAGTTTTGGCGATGAAAAAGAAATTTAAATTTCTTTCGTGCAAAAAAAAGTTTAAAGGGGAAAAATTCTTCTCTAAGTCTGAAAATTAAATAAATATTCAATTTAATCTGGATTTAAAGTTGCTAAGGTTGATATAGGACCACTCAGATGAAAAACTTTCTCGAACCAAAAGAACTGGTTTTTTTTTAATACAGATGAAAATTTGGTTGAATCGAACCAATTTTTTCTTGATGCAGCAAAATATTTGATGGACCTCACACATTTTTGTTATTGAATGAACAAAATTTTCCATCGACAAAAATATTTCGTTTTGGAAATGTGTTCTTCATTCACTCAAGAGAATATGGTCCAGCAAAACAATAATGTTATCTTTCTTCCTATGATTAAAGAACTTGCAGGTGTTTAATGGTAAATAAGGTTTTTTTAATGCAGAAATGTCTTGCAATACTCAATTCTCAATCATCCTATAACGCTACTGCGTAATATAGTAGTCGATAAGAAGAAAGGCTGATTCATTGCTTTCGCTCTACATATTTTTCCAAGGAATATGAAACGTATAGTAAACGTTCCTCAACTCTTACGTTTATCATTCCATCATATAATATATATTTTTTTTTAAATAGAAGATTATTCTATTGCTCGACATTGCTCGATGCGTTCAGCTTTCAATGTTTCATATTGAAGCCCTCAGAGGAAAAATGTGACTCAGAGAAATTTGAGGAAAAACAGTAAAGAAAAAGTTCCGAGGAAAAATAGTAACCGAAAAAGTCCAGAGGAAAAAAGGTAAACAGAATCGCGAGGTAAAAATGTTACTCGGAAATATCCGAGGAAAAACGTTTCTTTTGATATTATAAGTTGAGCTGGAAAACACTTTAAGAAAACAAGAACGTCAATATGATCAGGTCCATTAAGCCAGCATCTCCACAATCGAATTTTGCGATTTTTCATGGCTCAGAATTTTGGGCTTCTTTAGGGCTCTTGGAATCCGCAAACAAATTTCCCCCGAAACAACCCTTAGGTTCAAAAATCAACCATCTTAAAAAAATTTAAATTTTTCACAAATTTATTCCCGGCATATCTTTGGGCTTTTTTCGGCTCCTCGAAAATACCCACTCCGATTTATTATCTCCAACCCTTAACGTTAAAAACCAACCCCTTTCTCCCACGCAGATATGACTTTGTCAAAAAATAATCTTCTTGAGAATTTTACAGTGTGGATAAAGTCTCTGATTCTTCGGCTCCTCAAAACTGCCCACTCCGATTTTTAAGCTCCAACCCTTAACTTTAAAAATCAACCCCTTTCTTCCACGCAGATATGACTTTGTCAAGAGATAATCTTTTTGAGAATTTCACAGTGTGGATGGAGTCTCAGATTTTAAGGCTTCTAAAGAATAGTAATTTTGATTTTTGGGCTCCAACCCTTAGCGATAAAAATGAACCCCTTTCTCCAACGCAGACATGACTTTGTCAAAAGATAATCTTTTTGAGAATTTCACAGTGTGGATGGAGTCTCAGATTTTTGAGCTTCTTAATACTACCCATTTCGATTTTTGGGCTCCAAACCTTATCGCTAAAGATCAACCCCTTGGAACCACGCAGATTCGACTTTGTCAAAAAATAATGTTTTTAAGAATTTTAAAGTATCAATAGAGTCTCTGATTTTTGGGCTCCTCGAAAATACTCACTTCGATTTTTTCCTCTAACCCTCAAAGTTAAAAATCAACCCCTTGGTACCACGCAGATATGAGTTTGTCAAAAAATAATCTTTTTCAGAATTATACAGTGTGGGTAGAGACTTTGATATTTGGGGTCCTCGAAAATACCCATGCTGGCTTTTGAGCTCCAACCCTTATCGTCAAAGATCACCCCTTGGAACCACGCAGATATGACTTGTGAACAATTAATGTTTTTGAGAATTTTAAAGTATCAATAGAGTCTCTGTTTTCTAGGCTCCTCGGAAATATCTATTCCAATTTTTGGGCTCCAACCCTTAACGTTAAAAATTACCAGGCAGATATGACTTTGTCAAAAAATAACCTTTTTCATAATTTTACAATAGGGCTAGAGTCTCTGATTTTTGGGCTCCTCGTAGATACGCACTACGATTATTGAACTGCAACCCTAAACGGTAAAAATCAACCCCTTTGTACCACGCAAATATGACATTTTCAACAAAAAACATTTTTGAGAATTTTACAATGTGGCTAGAGTCTCTGATTTTTGGGCTCCTCGGTAATACCCACTCCAATTTTAGGTCTCATACCCTTAACGGTAAAAATCAACCCCTTGGTGCCACGCGGATATGACTTTGCCAAAAAAAAACTTTTCGATAATTTTACAACGTTAAGGGTTGGAGTCCGAAACTCGTAGTGCGTATTTTTGAGGAGCCCAAAAATCAGAGACTCTATTGTAGCTTTAAAATTCTTAAAAACATTATTTTTTGACAAAGTCGAATCTGCGTGGTAACAAGGGGCTGATTTTTACCGTTGAGGGTTGTAGCTAAAAAATTAGAGTAGGTATCTTCGAGGAGCCCAAAAACTTATAGACCTTATTGATACTTTAAAATTCTCAAAAACATTATTTTTTGAAAAAGTCATGTCTGCGTGGTTCCAAGGGGTTGATCTTTAACTTCAAGGTTGGAGCCCAGAAATCGAAGTGGTTATTTTTGAGGAGCCCAAAAATCAAAGTCTCTATCCACACTGTGAAATTATGAAAAAGATTTTTTTTTGGCAAAGTCATATCTGCGTGGTACCAAGGGGTTGATTTTTAACTCTAAGGGTTGGATCCCAAAAATCGAAGTGGGTATCTCCGAGGAGCCCAAAAATCAGAAACTCTAGCCACATATTAAAATTCTCAAAAAGATTGTTTTTTGACAAAGTCATATCTGCGTGGTACCAAGGGGTTGATTTTTACCGGTAAGGGTTGGAGCCTAAAAATCGGAGTGTGTGTTTTCGAGGAGCCCAAAAATCAAAGTCTCTATCCACACTGTGAAATTCTGAAAAAGATTTTTTTTTGACAAAGTCATATCTGCGTGGTTCCAAGGGGTTGATTTTTGACTTTAAGGGTTTGAGCCCAAAAATCGAAGTATGTGTTTTCAAAAAGCTCAAAAATCAGAGACTCTATTGATACTTTGAAATTCTTAAAAACATTATTTTTTGACAAAGTCATATCTGCGTGGTTCCAAGGGGTTGATTTTCAACTTCAAGGGTTGGAGCCTAAAAATCGGAGCGGTTATTTCCGAGAAGCCCAAAAATAAGAGGGTCTAGCCACAATGTAGAATTATAAAGAGATTATTTTTTGAGAAAGTCATATCTGCGTGGGAGAAAGGGATTGATTTTTAACGTTAAGGGTCGGAGCCCAAAAATCGAAGTGGGTATTTTTGAGAAGCCCAGAAAACAAAGACTCTATTGATACTTTAAAATTCTTAAAAACATTATTTCTTGACAAAGTCATTTCTGCGTGGTTCCAAGGAATTGATCTTTAACGATAAGGGTTGGAGCCCAAAAATCCGGTTAGGTATTTTCGAGGAGCCCAAAAATGTGAGACTCCATCCATACTGTAAAATTCTCAAAAAGATTATCTTTTGACAAAGTCATGTCTGCGTGGTACCAAGGGATTGATTTTTACCGGTAAGGGTTAGAGCCCGAAAATCGGAGCGAATATCTCCGAGAAGTCCAAAAATAAGAGACTCTAGGCACAATGTAAAATTACAAAAAAGATTATTTCTTGACAAAGTCATATCTGAGTGGGAGAAAGGGGTTGATTTTTAACGTTAAGGATCGGAGCCCAAACATCGGAGTGGGTATTACCGAGGAGCCCAAAAATCAGAGACTCCATTGATACTTTAAAATTCTTAAAAACATTATTTTTTGAAAAACTCATTTCTGCGTGGTTCCAACGGGTTGATCTTTAACGATAAGGGTTGGAGCCTAAAAATCAGGGTAGGTATTTTCGAGGAGCCCAAAAATCTGAGACTCCATCCATACTGTGAAATTCTCAAAAAGATTATCTTTTGACAACGTCAGGTCTGCGTGGGAGAAAGGGGTTGATTTTTATCGTTAAGGGTTGGAGCCCAAAAATCGGAGTGGCCAGTTTTGAGTAGCCCAAAAATCAGAGACTTTATCCACACTGTGAAATTCTCAAGAAGGTCATTTTTTGACAAAGTCACTTCTGCGTGGGAGAAAGGGGTTGATTTTTAGCGTTAAGGGTTGGAGGCAATAAATTGGAGTGGGTATTTTCGAGGAGCCGAAAAAAGCCCAAAGATATGCCGGGAATAAATTTGTGAAAAATTTAAATTTGTTTAAGATGGTTGATTTTTGAACCTAAGGGTTGTTTCGGGGGAAATTTGTTTGCGGATTCCAAGAGCTCCAAAGAAGCCCGAAATTCTGAGCTATGAAAAATTGCAAAATTCGATTGTGGAGATGCTTGCTTAATGGACCTGATCATATTGACGTTCTTGTTTTCTTAAAGTGTTTTCGTGCTGAACTTATAATATCAAAAGAAACGTTTTCCCTCGGAACTTTTTCTATCACATTTTATCCCTCAAAGTTTTCTATAACGTTTTTTCTTGGATATTTCCGAGTAACATTTTCACCTCGCGATTCTGTTTTACCTTTTTTCCTCTGAACTTTTTCGGTTAGTATTTTTCCTCGGAACTTTTTCTTTACTGTTTTTCCTCAAAACTCTCTGAGTCACATGTTTCCTCTGAGGGCTTCAATATGTAATGCAATACTGCAACATTTTGGGGGCATTTTATTTTATTGAAGGTTTTATGCCCCTTTCTTTTCAGTACATTCCATCTCTTATATAGAAATAACAGTTTACAGGTGATTGTAACAACAACAAATTCTGAGGGGCAGAATTTGAAGGGATTTTTTAAATTCTTCACTCTAAGATATTTAATTCTACTTTTCTCATATTTCTCCTCTGTAAATTGCAAATATTCGCAAAATCGTGTTGATATTATTCAGATTTTTTTTTTAAATTGTAGCTTAGGTTAGTTGCGTGACAACATATTTTGCGTACTTTTTTATTTATAATTTCTAAACTAAGTGTTCTAAAATTTTCGAACTTTACTCAATTTTGCATTGACATTAGTACTTTACTGAGATAATTAAAAAAAAAAGTTATTAATAAATGAAAAAGTGGGAAATTTCTGGGTCTTCCAGGGGCATATGTTAGTAATTGAACAACTGCATGTTTTCTAATCTTAGGAAGCAATATATCATCCTTGTTTTTCTGCACCATATTTTCTTAAGAAAACAGAGAGCACATTCCCGAAATGCCTTACATATGATCCAGGCATTGCACAAATATTTAGAGCAAACGCAGTAAATCATTCTTCTCTTGCATGAAATACATTATACGCAGTAGCCTTAGAGGATGAGTGAAACTTATGAATTGCGATGTTTTATTATAAAAAATAGGATGTGTAACCATGCATTTCAAATAACAATTTGTCACCTGCATACCCATCAATCTTAGAAAGTATAAATTCCGCTTGTGTTTACGGATTTTGTTTGATTTTCGATAATAATTCTGTCAACGCGTGCGGAAGTAGGTTAACATCTGCCGGATTATCATATCCATACAAACATATAGAATTGTTTGAAACTAAGTAAAAGAAACTGAACGGAAAAATTGATGTTTGCATCTTTCATTGAAAAGTCTATATTTATAATAAATATGTTAGTCATTTGTTTTTATTTATGCAAATATAAATAAAGCTGTCATGTAGAAATTTATACGGATATGAATGGTATAAAAGGGCCAGCGAACTCATCAGCTTCATCCACAAAAGTTCTCTCGCATTGTTTAAATAAAATAACGTACATAAAAATACATCATGGTTCAAGTCTGCAGTACATTTGCTGTTTTAATGATGGCAATATTAAAATTCTCCGATGCCACTGATTACTGCAATATTGGCACTTGCAGTCCAGGAGCTCATACCATGTGTATTTTCCCGGCAAGTATTCGTTTTTTTTAATATGGAACGATTCGATACTGCATTACTCACTACAGTATTAACTATGTTTAAAAATATTGTAAATTTAGCTTCGTTAAAATTATTTAAATGTCTCAAACGTCATAAATTTATCTGGAATTTGACATAGATTTAACTGACCTAAACCTAACTTCTGTCATGTAATACGAATTTTTCTTAAAAATACAGAGTCCTTACCCTCAATGCCAAGCATATTGTGTAGGATTAGCTGATGAGGAAAAGCAGCTTATTTTGAATATGCACAATGAATTGAGAAGAAAAGTAGCTGCTGGATGGGAAACGGACGGAAGTCCAGGTCCACAACCACCTGCAAGATGCATGCCAGATCTTGTAAGTCTCGTTTGAAGCAAACAACAACAAATTATTTTTAAACAATACTATTTCATTAGGAAAAATTTAATTTAATAATTCTGTTTGTAGGCATGGGACGACGAACTTGCAATGGTAGCTCAAAGATCAGCCAATACCTGCAGATTCGAACATGATCAATGTCGAGATGTTGGTATGTATCAATTGACATACGAATTGCCTATAGTCTAAAAACAAATAATAAAAAAGAAAATATTTTGCTGGAATATAGCCTTTTTTCATAACGAAACGCAATTATGACATCAGATTTTGTTTTTTTTTCAGAGAGATTCCCAGTAGGTCAAAATATTGCCTTCATTGGATCTACGGAAGAAAATTATTCTCCTGACATAAGGACACTTGTACAGATGTGGTATGACGAAGTCAAGTTATTCAACGGACAAGGTGTTACAAATTATAGGTAACTGATAATATGGATATGAATAATACGGTCGTCTTTTTGAGTTTTAAACTTTTAACAGAACAAATCAAAATTCATAATGCACCTGCTCTTGCAGGTTTCTGTTCACCATAACTGAGATCAACTATAAAGCACTTAATTCATTTACTTTAGTAAACTTCGCCGGTGTTCACGTTTTCCGTTTACTGCAAAAATTCTTTATTGTAAAAATATGCTAGCATTTTGAAAAGTTGTAGGTGAAAAATTATGATAAAATGTGTTTTGAGATTCTTTGTAATATCTAATTATGCATTGTTCTAATTTAATTGCAGCTTCGAACCAGCAGTTGGTCACTATACACAGATGGTTTGGGCCAATTCCCTGTACTTAGGTTGCGGTGCAGTCAAGTACAATGAAGAGGGATACAACAAAGTTTATTTAGTTTGCAATTATGGACCAGCTGGGAATATCCTTGGTGAAACAATCTACGAACCTTATTAATTCCATTCATATCATTAAGTGATTTTAAAGACGATTGTTTGCAATAATTGTTTGCAATGATTTCGCCTTGTTATTTCTTATGAAAGTATAAATGTGGTGTTAATAAATATGAATATTAAAAAATGAAATTTTCTGTACTTTCTACCTCACTCCTGGATTGATTGTAATATTGGCAGACGAAAAATGGACGAAAATATATGAGTTGTTCTGAATTTGTTTGAATCCAAATGAAGCACTTATTATGATAATTTAATTGTTCAAGCGATAATTAGAGTTTATAAATTGTAAAATATTTTTCGTGTTCTTCATCTATTTCAAAGTGAAAATTGAAAAGAAAAGAATAATGAGCATTAATGATAACAGTAATAATTTACCTGATACTTGTAAGTCTAGTAGTATATTGAACTTTCGAGCGCAGCTGGTTACACTCGACAGTAGTTATCCATAACAATTTTTTCCCATGATAGCTTTATCCATGGGGTCATTATGGGATATTTTTATTCAATATAACATCAACAACAATTATTTTTCTTGTTGCAACTTATCACACAAATCTAGAAAGATGTTCGCAACATTTTTAAATTTATAACAACATTTTCGGTTAAGATTCTAATTGTTGGCGCAGCGCGAAACGAAAAAATGTTCACTGTATTTAAAAATGACGGTGTAATCATTTCTGAGCAATATATGTAATTTAGAAGAACGCCATACTTTTTCGGATAATAGGAATATTTTTTGAATTTTTCAATTCACACGGAGAAAATTGATTGGGGAAAGGTCCCACGAAACTTGAGTAATACTGAGACGTACACTGTTAAAAATGTTTGGAATTCTCCAACACTTCTACAATACAAGCGTAAGGTAAAATTGCAAACACGGTATTGGAATGCCTAAATTGTAATACATGTATTGTAAGTGCTGTAAATCGTGAAGCACCGTCGAGCATTCCAATACATGTATGGTAGCGTTTGTAAATCGAAAATTGTGCACAAGGAATTCACGGAATTTATGGAATTCATGGAATTCGCGGAATTAATGGAATTATTTATTATTTATTAATTATTGACAATTACTATAAAAATTTCGAAATGAGAGTTAGTTAAATCTTCACCTTATGAAACCTTTTTATGCATAACATGATTGACTAAAAATGTATCTTTTTGACACTACGTAAATTTTTTTAAACGACAGAAATGGAAACTTTCCCGATGAAGGCCCGCAGTGAGAGCCGAAACGTAGAAAATAAAACGATTTTTCAATAACTGTAATCGTTTCTTATGTTTTTTTATTGATTGGACCGTAAGACCGAAGAGAGATAAGTTTTTGAACTTTCAAATTTTGAATTATATCAACGGTCGAAGAAAAGATAGGAGAAACAACTTGGGATCTCGCTCCAAAAAGTTGGTTTAGATAATTATATTAATGGCATTCACGGAATTCACCAAATTTATGGAATTCGCGGGATTTACTAAATTTACGGAACTCACAGAATTTATGGAATTCACCAAATACATTAAATGCATGGAATTCACTCAATTTATGGAACTCACAGAATTCACGGAATTCATGGAATTCAGGGAATTCACTAAATTTATGGAACTCACAGAATTCATGGAATTCACGGAATTCATGAAATTCACGGAATTCACTAAATTGCGACATAGAACATAATGCATTAGAAAACCCAATTGAAAAAGTCTGTGTCACTGAGGTCCGAGACATAATTAAGAACTTGAAAAATGGTAAGGCTGCTGGCATAGACAGTATTAGTGCTGAAATGCTCAAATACGGTGGCGAGTGCATACCTCACAGGTTGTGCGAATTGATAAATTTATGTATCGAGACGGGGAAAGTCCCAGACGATTGGAAAAAAGCGATTATCGTACCAATATACAAAAGAAAGGGAGATAAAAACAACTGCAGTAATTACAGAGGTATCAGCCTACTAAGTACCGTAAGTAAAATATACTCAAAAATACTTATTCGTAGGGTAATGGAAATCACAGAAGAAAAAATATGGGAAGTCCAAAGTGGATTTATGCCAGGAAGATCATGTACAGATCAGATATTTAGCCTAAGACAGATCACAGAAAAAAGCTTGAGAGTAGGAAAGAAAGTTTTCTGTGCATTTATTGACCTAGAAAAAGCATTTGACACGGTAAATAGAAGTAAACTTTGGGAAGTTCTTAAAGAATACGGAGTAAATGGAGGGCTCCTGCAAGCAATAAAAACAATATATACAGGTAGTAAAGCGAGCGTAAGGGTAAACGGGAAACTGAGTGACTGGTTCGATATTACGCAAGGCGTGAAACAAGGATGCGTTATGTCCTCGTGGCTATTTATCATATTCATGGATAAGTGTCTAAGAACTGCACTCTTCGACGAAGAAGGTGTAGATCTCCAAACAGTTAAGGTACGTGGGTTAGCTTTCGCAGATGACAAGATTGTTATGGCAGAATCAGTCGAGGACTTGCAAAGAATGTTGAATAAACTTCATACAAGCATGAAGGACATGGGACTCAAAATTAACGTAAATAAAACAAAAATCATGGTGTTTGAGGGAAAGAGTGAGAAAACAATGTGCAACATTGTCCTAAATGATGAGAGATTAGAACAAGTTGACAAGTACGTATATCTAGGTAGTCTATTCACTAGCGACGGAAAAATAGATGGGGATTTAGATAGGCGCATAAATAAGGGTAAACAGGTTATCGGTAGAGCAGGGTCCATCCTAACAAATAAAAACATATCAAAAAAAGCTAAAATGGCCATACACAATTCTATATTCGTACCGACTGTACTATACGGTAGCGAGACATGGACCTGTCAAGAAAAGGACAGGAGTAAAATTAACGCGATCGGCATGAAACCTCTGCGCATAATATGCGGGAAAACACTAATGGACAAAGTCCGAAACGAGACAATCCTCAAAGAATGTGGTGCAAAAGAGACAATAGTTGACACATGGGAAAGAAATCAGTTAAGATGGTTCGGACATCTTGAAAGAATGAAAGATGAGCGACTGACCAAACAAGTGTACAAAGGTAAAGTAAATGGCAGAATGCCCAGAGGTAGACCGCCGAAAGAATGGTTAGAATCTGTAAATGAGACATTAATCCGTAGAGACATAAGAAGCCATAGGAACACAAGAGCTTGCATGAAAAAATGCATGGACGTGAAGGAAGCTAGAGTAGTATGCCAGGACAGAAAAGTGTGGCGACAAATAGTTTGTAAACAGAGTGACAGTAGAATGAATGACGCCTGAAACAAAGACCTTGGATACTAATGGGCCCAAGTGGGGAACCATACATAACAATTTTGTGAGGCTCTTCACTTGGGGTGATCGCTAGAGAGATTGATCAGCAGCCTGGGTCGGAGCAGTGTTGCGGAGTAAACGTGTCATTTAAATAAATAACACGAGAATTCCAGATCAATCTAAAATATATATACCTAACACTTATATGCCTATCCACCTCATACCTATATTCCTACCTACCTTATACCTATATACCCACATGCACACTACTATTCTCCAACCGAGCAAGTCACGCCTACCCCGAAAGGGAAATGGCTTAATGGTATAATAATAATAATAATAATAATAATAATATGGAATATGGCTAAAGAAGTGAAGAAAGTTATCGCTAGAACTAAGAACTTTTCAGCGCCAGGGCCAGATAAAATCAACAACTTTTGGTGGAAGAAGTTTACTTCTACGCACCAACATCTAGCTCGTATATTTACTACTTTCTTAAACGGAGAACAACCAGTCCCGCAGTGGCTAGTGGAAGGACGCACGGTATTGATTCCTAAGACTGGAGATTTGTCAAGTCCAAAGAACTACAGGCCCATAGCTTGTTTAAACACCAGCTACAAGCTATTCACTGGCATCCTCAAAGAGAGGATATTAACATCTATCGAGCCGGTATGGAGTGCAATAGTTGAACAACGTGGATGCAAGAGAGGTCTGGCAGGTTGCAGGGAGAACCTGTTAATAGACAGGTGTATCACCCAGGACTCGATCAGGTATCGACGCAATCTGTCCATGGCTTGGATTGACTACCGTAAGGCATTCGATAACACGAACCATGAGCTACTTATTAAGCTCATTGAATGCATGGAGGTGCATCCAAAAATAGTGAGATGCATAAAAGAGCTTATGCTCTTGTGGCGGACAAGATTTGTCATCACATCTGACAAAAGACAAGTGACTACAAGCTATATCACATATAAGAGGGGAGTCTTCCAAGGAGACTCTCTAAGTCCGATACTTTTCTGCATCTCCCTCTTGCCTCTATCTATTGTGCTCCGAGGCAAAAGCTCTGGATACCTATGTGGCCCGCCGAACAAAAGAGAACATAAGGTCAACCACCTTTTATACATGGACGACCTTAAACTCTTTGCTTCCTCGAAAGAGGACCTTAACATCCTTGTGGAGGCGGTAAATAGGTACTCTAAAGCGATTGGCATGAGCTTCGGACTGGACAAGTGTGCATGCGTCCACCTACACCAAGGAAGACTAGAAACTACATCATCGGGTCACGATCAGGATGTTCAACTCATCGGCGGAAATACCATTCAACATCTTGGTATTGGAGAAACATATACATATCTTGGAATACCGCAAGCGGAAACCCATGATGTGCTTGCGTTAAAAACGGCCCTTGGAAAAAGGTATCGCCAAATTCTCAGAAAAATTTGGGCTTCCGAATTATCTGGAAAGAATAAGATCCAGGCGACCAATTTGCTGGCCGTCCCTATACTGCTCTACACGTTTGGTGCAGTAAAATGGAAGGTCGATGAGTTGAAGCAACTTGACCGAAGCACACGCAAGATGATGACAATCCATAGAAGTCATCATCCTAGATCTTCCGTACCTCGAATATACCTCCCTCGAGATAAAGGGGGTAGAGGCTTGCTGAGCTTAGAGTGTCTTCATCGCAGAACGGTTCTGGCTACAGCCTGCTCAGTTCTAAACAGCACAGATTTTCTTATGCGACTAGTACATCAACATGAAGTCGTCAATGCTGCGGCGTTTCTATATCGTGCCGCAGATAGGGCCGCAGAGGAGCTTGGCCTCCCATTTGATTCCAGCGACACTACGCATGGCCTAGCATCACTAACACCTTTGGTGCTCAAAAGTCGTGTACAGGAAGCAGAACATACGCTTCTACTAAGAGAACATGCTGACAAGCCCCTTCATGGTAAATTCTACGGCATTATACGTAGAGAAGAGCTCTCGATGGGTCTGTCCAACATGTTTCTCAAGTCTGCTGGATTAAAATCGGAGACTGAGGGATTTCTTTTTGCCTGTCAAGATGGCGTTATAGACACCTTAGTTTACCGCGAGCGCATAATGAATATACCTGTAGGCGATACCAACTGCCGAGCGTGCAAGCAAGAGCCAGAAACACTTGGACATGTTCTCAGTGGATGCTCAAAATATGCACGATACGGGTACATAGAGAGACACAATGCGGCTCTAAAAGTGTTATATTACCATCTGAGGCACTTCTATGGTGTTGATCTATTGCCCGTCTTGCCATACGCCCAGGGGGAACTCGAGTCCGTTGTGGAGAATGATCAGTGTAAGATCTACTGGAATTTCTCATTCTCGACAACTCAACGTATCAGTGCTACGAAGCCTGATATTGTCCTCCAAGATCTGAAGAACAAGATCATTTACGTGATTGAATTCTCGGCACCAGCCGATGGTAATATCACGGCAAAGGAGGAAGAAAAACGGGCGAAATATCAAGCACTTCTTTTCGAGCTGAGCAGGCTGTACCAAGGCTTCAAAGTCCATCTTGTAGTTCTCATAATCGGCTGTCTTGGAGGCATGAAAGCTTCATTTATTAGCCAACTCAACAAGATTCCGGCTTGCCAGCGTCAGGCTCATTCCATCGCGAACCGGATGCAAAAGGCTGTTCTTCTGGGATCACTTCATCTGGTCCGTCAACACTGTTCCTCATAACTTTCTACAAAGATTGGTAGCTCTAAAAAAGTATCCAGAGGTGAAACTTCATCTCCAACTGTCCCGTCTGCCGCGTAAGATCATCCGCGGCTAGAGACCTGACTCCAAGGAACAGTGTTGCCCGATGTTTTCTCGCGTAAATTTCCCGCTCTTGCTTACCTTCTAGGACAGAAGGAGCAGAAGCGGATGACGTACACGTTCCAGTTGCGTCGGGATTGGTTGCTTTTAAAGAACCATGATCGTAGCTTCCGGAGCCTACAACTTCTCAAAAAATAATAATATGGAACTCACAGAATTTATGGAATTCACGGAGTTTATGGAATTCACGGGATTTATGGAATTCACGGGATTTATGGAATTCATGGAATTCATAGGATTCGTGGAATTCACGAAATTTATGGAATTCACGGAATTCATGGAATTCACGAAATTTATGGAATTCACGGAATTCATGGAATTCGCGGAATTCACTAAATTTATGGAACTCACAGAATTCATGGAATTCACGAAATTTATGGAATTCATGGAATTCGCGGAATTCATGAAACTTAAGGAATTCACGAAATTTATGGAATTCACGGAATTAATGGAATTCGCGAAATTAATGGAATTCATGGAATTGAAGGAATTCACAAATCTTATGGAATTCAAGGAATTCATAGAATTCGCGGAATTAAATTATGGAATTCACGAAATTTATGGAATTCATGGAATTCACGGAATCCACGGAATTCACGGAATTCACGGAATCCACGGAATTCGCCGAATTCACGGAATCCACGGAATTCACGGAATCCACTGAATTCACGGAATCCACGGAATTCACGGAATCCACGGAATTCGCCGAATTCACGGAATCCACGGAATTCGCCGAATTCACGGAATTCACGGAATTCATGGAATTCGCGGAATTCGCGGGATTCATGGAATTGATAGAATTCACGGAATTCATGAAATTAGCAGAAATCACGGAATTCATGGAATTCATGAAATTCACAGAAATCATGGAATTCACGGAATTCATGAAATTCACTGAATTAATTGAATTCACTAAATTCATGGAATTCATGAAATTCACTGAATTCATTGAATTCACGAAATTATTGGAATTCACGGGATTCATGGTATTCACGGAATTTATGGGATTCACGGAATTCATGGAACTCATGGAATTCATGAAACATACGGAATCTATGTAATTTAATAAATCTTCGGAATTGACTGTATTCACGGAATTCGCGGAATTAACGAAATTCAAGGAATTCACGGAATTAATGGAATTTACGGAATTCACGAAGTATATGGAATTCAAGGAATTGACGAAATTCATGGATTTCAAGGAATTTACGGATTTGATGGAATTCAAGGAATTCACGGAATTGATCGAATTCGGGGAAATCACGGAATTCAAGGTGTTCAAGAAGTTCGTGCCATCCAAGTAATTCACGGAATTCAAGGAATTCATTGAATTAACGAAATTCACTGAATTAGCGAAATTCACTGAATTAACGAAATTAATGGAATTCGCGTAATTCACTGAATTCATGAAATTCACTGAATTTACGGAATTCTCGGTATTCACGTTCCATGAATTCCTTGAATTCCGTGAATTTATTGAGCTCCATGAATTCTTTGAATTCTCTGAATTCATTAAATTTGGTAAATTCCTTGAATTCTGTGAATTCAATGAATACCATGAATCGGACAAATTTTTTGAATTTCATGAATTCTGTGAATTCATCAAAATCCATGAATTCCATGAATGCATTGAATTTCACGTATTCATTGAATACCACGAATTCCTTGAATTTCGTGAATTTCGTGAATTCCATGAGTTTTGTTAATTCCATGAATTCCGTGAATTCCATGAATTCTGTTAATTCAATGAATTTCCTGCATTCCATGAATTCCGCCAATTTCGTGAATTTGGTGAAATCCTGATATTCCGTGAATTTCTTGAATTCCATGAATACCTTGAATTTCATAAATTTCGAGAATTCAATTGATTACGTGAATTCCATGAATGTCCTGAGAAATGATTTACGTTTTTTTTTTCAATTTTTCGGTTCAACAGGTGTCGAGATATCCAGCCGCCAATATGATACAGAAGTATTACTGGCTACTGGAAATGTTTCGGAAATAAACTTCCAATACGTTTGTTAGAAGTTTCGGGCGGAAATTTTTAACAGTGTATTAGAGGAATTTAGGAAAATTTTCATCTAGGGTTGAATACAAACAATTTGCTTAACCTTCAGTCGACAAAGGAAATTTTTTGAACAATAAATTATGAATCTTGATTCAAATTCGAGGAAAACAGAGACTGAAAAGCAATATCTGAAGAAAAATATTTTTCACTTGAAACTTTTAAAAATTCTTCAGAAGCTTCAAAATTTTATTTCTCATCTTTAAAAATCTACATTTTCAAAACATTTTTAAGATATCTTCAAAATTTTAATTATCCTGGAAATGTTTTCAAAAATTCTTAATAACGTTAGAAATAAATCGTTTGAAAAAAATTCGGAAATTTTTTCTGGAATTTTAAAAAATCATGCAAATAAAAAAAAAATTGCCTTAAAATCTTCCAGGTATCTCAAGAAATTTTGTTTAAAAACTGGACACCCTTCAATATTCTAAGAAAGCTACTAAATTTTTGGTTTGAAATTTTCAAAAATCTACATTTCATTAAAATTTGTTTGAAATCTTTTCAAGTTTTAAATTAGTTTCAAATCGTTTTAAAATTTTTAAATATCTCTTGAAGTTATTCGAATTTGTTCTAAAATTAAAAAGCTTCTAGATTATTTTGCAAAATTTTACTTAATTATTTCAAATGTTCTGAAATCTTTTACAAATTCCTCTTCAGATTTAGTATTTAAAATGAAAAATCATTTTAAATTTTCCCAAGAATTTTACGAAAATTTGTTTATCCTCTTGAACAATTTAAATATTCTTGAAAATCGTTTATTCTAAATTATCAAATATCCATATTTTGTTAAACATTTTTTGAAATCTCAAAATTTAAATTCTTTTCAAATCGTTTAAAAACATGGGAATTCTAGATTAATCTAAAAAAATGAATTCTGAACGAAAAATGTAAAAGTTGATGTTTTAATCCAAAAATATTTTTTAATTAGAAACCGTTTAGTTAATCAAAAAAAAGTGTCAACAAAATAGTTGAATCCTCATTAATTTTTTGCCAAATAAGACAAATTTTCAGTATAAATGAATGGAAAAATAATTTTTGATCTAGAAAATTTTACAGAAAATTTGTTCATTGAACAAAAGCTTACACAATTTCAGAGAAAATTTGATTCAGTTTAAAAGACATTTAGGAATTTTTAAAGCTTGAAAAAAATTTTGAAATATTTCAAAATTTTTGGAAATCTTTTGAAGTTTTGAAATATTTAGAATCTATTCAACACTTGAAGAAATCCTAATGTATCTTTTCAACTGACTCGAATTATCTCTAAAATTGTCTTAAAATCTTCGATATTCGTTTTTGACAATTTTGGAAATTTTATGTGATGCTTTAAGATATTTCTAAATATTTTCTTAAAATTAATTTTTCAGCCTTAAAGCCTTTTGAAATATTTAAAATACTAAAAAATTTTTTTTCGAAATCTTTAAAAAGCAACGTTTTTGTTTTGAGTTTTTAAACATCTTTTCAAGTTTGAAATGATTTTGATACTTTTAAATATTTTTTTTAATGATTTTGATACTTTTAAATATTTTTTTAAATGATTCGATTTTTTTCCTAAATATTACAAAAAAATCTACAAAATTAAAAAAATTGCCTTAAAATTTTCCAGATTCTTTTTTGGCAATTTTCGAAATATTTTGAAATGTTTTGAAAAGTCTACAATTTTGTAATCTTGCAAAATAAAAAAAGTTTGCTATATAATCGTTTGCATCCTTTTTCTCTCTGGAATCGTAAAAAAACAAATTTTATCATCTTAAAACCTTTGAAAATCCTTAAAGGCTTGACAATTTTATTTTAAGGTCGTAAAAATTCTACATTTTCTTTAAAAAAATTTGAAATATTTTCAAATTTCAAATTATTTCAGAATCGTTTCAAAATTTCTAGAACTTTGAAATATCTTTTAAGATAATTTAAAGTTTTCCTAAAGTTTTTTAAATCCTGAAAAAATAAAAAATATATCCTGAATTTTAAAGTTTAGGTAATAATTTAGGTATTCTATGTTTTGGTCCATAATTTCATCTTTCTCATCTCTTTCAAATTGGGAAAATGTTTACAAATTTCAGTTATATAGTTATATATATATTATTATAATGAAAAATATTTACCATTGAAATGTTCTCTTTTGTTAATAATGTTTAGAAATATCCAGATATAAATTGTATCAAGGGGTTATGAATATAATCCTTCTGTCATTTTAAAAACATTTGGTTAAAAGTTAAAAACAGAATTGTATGTAATTATGTAATTATTTAATATATTTTATCTGGTCAAAACCATAACATCAAATACATTTAAAAAATAATATTTGATATTTCAATCCAAAAAGATTTTTCTTTCAATTAATAACCAGTTGAATTCATCCAAAAAAGATAATTTTTCAACAAAATAGTTGAATCCTCAATCAAAAAAGACTAATTTTCAACCAGTTGTATTTTTAACCAAAAAAACATTTTATATATTCCAAATAAGACGAATTTTATAAATATGATGTTATATTTTCAAACAAATAAATGAATTTTCTACCAACTAATTTAATTTCAACGAAGTACATTGATTTTTGGTCAAGAAGATTATTTTTCTTCCAAAAAAAACCAATTAACGAATAAAATTTTGAATCATTAACCAAAAAATGACTTTTTGATTAAACAGTTCAACTTTTAGCCTAGTGGTCTTACAACAAAAAATAATTAGGAACAAATTTAATAGTTGATGTTTCAAACTAAAAATCTATCAAAAAAGATGAATTTTTGAAAAAAAATCATCCAAAATTTTGAATTTTAGCGGAATTTTCAACTAGAAAAGATCAGTTTTCTAAAAAAAAATGGAATAGGTATATTTTCTGTCAAAAAAATTCATTCTCAACAAAAAAATGAATTTTCAATCTAATAGGTAAATTTTTAAGCACAGAAATAATTTTTGAACTAAAATAATGAATGTTCAATGAAAAAAAAAAATTAACCCAAAGATTAATTTTTTTGCTTAAAAATTTAACTATTTTGTGGAAAATTCGTTTTCATTTTTTTGTTTAATATGAATTTTTTTACCTGAAGATTTAGGTATTCCATGCATGGTTTGAAATGTGTCCTCTTTAGTTGAAAATTCAGTTATTTGGTTGAAAATGTCTGTATTTTGTTGAAATTTTGTCTTTTATGGTACAATATTAATCTTCTTGGTGACTAACTCATCTTTTTGGTTAAAAATTCATTTCTTTGGTTGAAAATTTAACTATGAGGTTGAAAATTCCTTTAGGAATTCCAAATTTGGTTGGAAAATCATGTATTTTGTTAAAATTAATCTTCTTTGGTAGAAAATAATTCTTTTTGGTTGAAAATTCATTTCTTTGATTGAATATTAGTTTTTTCTTCAGTTGAAAATTAATTTTTTAACTGAAAATTCAACTATTCCCTTTTTTACTGAAAATTTATCTTTTTTCTAGAAAAGAAATCTTTCTGGTTGAAAATGCATCCGTTTGGTTGAAAATTTAACTATTTTGTTGGAAATTCATCTTTCTTGTTGAAAATATGCATTTTTGGGTAGAAAAATTATTTCCTTTGCTTAAAAATTTAAATATTTTGTTGAAAATTAGTTTTTTTTCTGTTGAAAATAAAATCTATTGATTGAAATTCAAGTATTCCAAGTTTGGTTTAACATTTATCTTCTTTAAATGAAAATTCAGTTATTTCATTGAAAATTTTGGTATTTTGTTGAAACGTTGTCTTTGGTGGTAGAATATAATATCTTCTTGGTGATTAATTCAAATTTTTTGTTGAAAATTAATTTCTTTGGTTTAAGATAATTATTTTAGTTAAAGATTAATTTCTTTGCTTAGAAATTAAAAAATTTTGTTGAAAATTCGTTTTTTTTTTTTTTTGTTGAAAATTCATTTTTTTGGTTGATGATTCATCATTTTATTTGAAAACCCTTATTTTTTAAAACATTTTTGTTGTTGTAAATTGATTTTTCCAACTAGAAATTTTAATATTTTATGTTTGGTTTAACGTTTACCTTCATTACTTGAAAATTTAGCTGTTTGGTTAGAAATTTCCGTATTTTTTCAAAACATTATCTTTTTTAGCAGAATATTGATCTTCTTGGTGCCTGATTAATCTTCTTGGTTCAAAATTCATTTCTTTTGTCGAAAATTTAACTATTAGGTTAAAATTCCTTTAAAAATAAAAAATTTGTTTGAAAATTCATGTAATTTGTTGAAAATTAATTTTTTTGGTTGAAATTTCAATTATTTTGTAGAAAATTTATCTATTTGAATTAAAATTTATCTTTTCGTTAAAAATCTGTCTTGTTTTGGTAGAAAATTTATCTTTTGAGTTAAAAATACAAATATTCAGTTAAAAATTATTTTTCTTTGGTTGAAGATTCATTATTTTATCCAAAAATTAATTTCTTTGCTTGAAAATTTAAATATTTTGTTACAAATTCCCTTTTTTGGTTTTCAAAAATAACTATTTCAATTTCAATAATGCAATGAAAATATTGAATAATTATAATTCATCACCTGTTGTTACTTTTGTTCATGTCAAATACAAATTTGAATTCTGCTGAATATGTCTGGCTTTGGTAAAATAATGACATTCTTCATTAGTAAATCTTACTTTTTTTCAGTTTAATTATGCAGATAAATATGACATTCTTTGTCATTGTTCTTAAATTGAAACTCAATTCTTAATTTATTTATGTAAATTTAACAACATTCTTTCCTTCGAGTTTTTCAAGTTACCTAATCGGCATCAAGAAAAATCGACAATGCTTTCGATAATTTTCGTGACAAACCTTTTTTTTTTAGAGACGGGTTTTCTCGCTATAAAGAGGAAACTTCTGTAAATTGTCCAGTGACATCTTTACTGCCTTTTTGAAATATGTCGGATTTAATTGACCCAATTATTAAAATTGTCTAGGAAGATTTTTGTATTGGCATTAGGGTCTTACGAGAAGTTACATATATAATTACAAACATGCATTTTATAAAAAAATTGGATTGGCAAACGTTTCGACCACGGATAGGGGTCCTCCTCAGTCACAGATGTTAAATTGAAAAGTAAACCTAAAATTAAATCTTTGGTATGTAATATTTGGTAAAAAAAGAATGCATGCATCAACTTACATAGGAGTGCTAAGTTGATGCATGAATTCTTTTTTTTACCAAATATTGCATACAAAATATTTAATTTTGAATTCATTTTTCAATTAAATATCTGGCACTGAGAAGGACCCATATCCGTTTGCCAATTCAATTTTTTTATAAAATGCATGTTTCTAATTATATATGTAACTTCTCTTAAGACCCCCTAATGCCAATACAAAAATCTTCCTAGACAAACTTCTGTAACAAACTTCTGTAAATTATATACGTTTTCAAATTCTAAGATTTTTTGTGAAATCAATAACAAAATGTTGGAAAATAATTCGAGTTTTTTTAAATTAAAAAAGGGTAATAAATTCTTTATAAAGCGGCATAAGAGGCAGGATATTAAAAAATAATGAAAAAGAGAAGAAGCTCTCATAGCCTGGTGTGGTCCTTGAAACTGCTTCGAGACGCATAAATTTAGCTGTATACATTGAAAACGTTCATCCTACGGGGACTTACGAGCATCACGATCCGGCTCGTGGCCAGACTAAAAAATGTGACCAAATCGAAGACACACAGGGCACGCATGTCATTCATGCCGAACGTGACCAAGGCTGTATCGAAACTATTACAGAAGCGAACGGACATGACCCTTCGTGCAAACCTTTCACGTTTCACCCTATGCCCATTTCCGCGCGATCGTCATAATAAATCGGCATTAAATTGGAATTAGAATGGAATTGGTCCCGGTAGCATCGTGCGTGCCCTCGCACCTCGAGGCGGGCTTAAAATGTCTTCTGGTACCATTCTACGTTTCGCCTGCAGGCACATATAATATAATACTATGTGTTTCTGATGGTTCATTCTGATTGTGAGTTCAGTGTGAAACATTTTCGCTGGCAAACCTAACAAACATTCCAATTTTATTACAGCCAGACTCCCTTTGTTTGCTTTCCCACATTTCCTCTCGGTTCGGTAATTCTCTATTGATAAATATGAAGTTCGCTTTCCTTTTGTGGTAGGACGAAACATTTTTTTATGGTCGCGAGAAAGAAAAATTCGAATGGAATTCCAATAAGATCATATATCATGTTCCATTGGGAACTGGCAGTTTATTTTGACTTCATATAATTCTTCTGTATTCTACCATTATGTAGAACAATGTGTTTTATCTCTGCCCATCATTCAAATCTTATGCAAATTGCACAATCGATTCCCGAGATTTCAGATTTACAATTTTCGTCGAAATTTATTTTTAAAGAACTTTTTTGTTGGGAAACCTAACAAGCATTCCTATTTTATTATAGCCAGGTTTTCTTTGTTTGCTTTCCACATTTCCTCTTGGTTCTGTAACTCTCTTTGAATAAACATGAAGTTCGTTTTCCTTTGTGGTAGATTGAAACATTTTTTTATTATCGCGAGATGGAAAAATTCGAATGGAATTCCAATAAGATCATATATCAAGTTCCATTGAAAACTGGCAGTTTCTTTCCGATTTCATATATTCTTCTTCATTCTAATGTTATGTAGCACAATGTGTCTCATCTCTGGGCGTCATTCAAATTTTATCCAAATTGCAGAATCGATTCCCGAGATTTCAGATTTCAAATTTTCGTCGAAATTTATTTTTAAAGAACTGTTTCGCTGGCGAACCTAACAAACATTCCTATTTTATTATAGCCAGATTCTCTTTGTTTGGGTTCCCACATTTTCCTTCCGGTTGTGTCATTCTCTTTTGATAAATATGAAGTTCGTTTTCCTTTTGTGGTAGGTCAACACATTTTTTTAGTATCGCGAGAAGGAAAAATTCAAATGGAATTCCAGTAAGATCATATATCATGTTCCATTGAAAACTGGCAGTTTATTTCTTTCCGACTCCATATGATTCTTCCGTATTTTATTATTATGAAGCACAATGTGTTTCATCTCTCCCCATCATTCAAATTTTATGCAAACTGCACAATCGATTGCCGAGATTTCAGATTTCAAATTTTCGTACAAAGTTATTTTCAAAAAATCGATAGCTCTTTTTTATCTCAAAAAATTGACTCTATGTCCTTCGAGTAACAAAATGACCACTATGCTGCCGTGATGTGAAACAGCGTTAAATGCAAAATGAACGAAGCCGAAAAAATTGACAAAAGCTGTTCGAATCTTTATTCGCGTTTATCGCGGAATTCTGATAATTTTTCGGAACATTTTTTTGTTTTTGACTAATTTGCACATGATCTTTTTATTTTTGAATTAAAAATAGTTTAAAAATGTTAATTAATTATTGAAAGTGCAGTTAACGGTGTTATTTGGAATGCCAGCCGTAATTTGAAAAAGAATATCATGAAACAATAGAATTATTAGAAGTTATTGATCAATCATGAAATTTTAATTATTATAATATATTAAATAATAATTATATTATTATTAATGTTATCAATATTAATTTTCGAATTTTTAATTGTAAATTTTCGATATTAAATACTCTTCAATTTTAAAAAGATTTGCAATTAATAGTTCTGCAATTTGAAAAAATTACAATTGTCAATTCATGAATCTTAAAATTATGGAATTAAAATTATTCAATTGTCATTAATTTTATTTTGAAGTTATGTAATTTTGAGCATTTTTTGGTATAGTTCAATTTTGAAGGCAAGGGACAATTTTTCAATTTTAAAGATTTAACAAGCAAACTTCTACATTTTTGAAGATTTACAATTCGAAGTTCTGCAGTTTTGAAGAGTTACTATTGACGATTCTTGAATGTTGAAAATATTATTCAATCATGAAATTACAATTATTATAAAATATAAAATATTATTATAATATTATGAATATTATTACTAGAAAATTAAAATTTTTAATTGCAAATTTTCGAAATAGAATACTTTTTAATTTTAGAAGATTTGCAATCAAAAGTTCTACTCATCAAAAATTACAATTCAAATTCTTCAATCTTAAAGATTTTCAGTTTAAATGTCTTCAAATTTTAAATATTTGCAATTCAAAGTTGTGCAATTCTTATGTATAACAATTAACAATTCTTGATGTTGAAAATAAGGAATTACAGTTATTATTAAATTTTGAAGAATTATATTTTAAAGTTATGTAATTTGGAACTTTTTTGGAAATAGTTTAATTTTTGAAACTGGCAATGGAAAATTCCTTGATTTCGACGATGTGCAATTCAAAACTCTTCAATTTCGGATATTTAAAATTTGAAGACTAATTAATTTTGACAAATATATAAATAACAATTCTGAAACTGTGATGATTTTGAAGACCAAAAGTCAAGAATGTTTTAATTCTTAATCTTCCAAACTAATGAATTTTGAAATGAAAATCAATAAAATGAGAGCATTTTCAATTATAAAACTTAAAACTCAATTTTCAATTAGTAAATTTTGAAAATGGTAAATTCTTCAATTCTAAAGATTTACAATTCAAAGTTTCTCACGTTTTTAGATTTACAATTCAAATTCTTCAATCTTAACGATTTTCGTTTCAAATTTCTTTTATTTTAAAAGATTTGCAAGTCAACTTTCTATGAATTTAAAGAATTACAATTGAAAATTCACGAATCTTGAAAATATGGAATTGAAATTATTCAATTTTCAAAAATTATATCTTAAAGGTATGTAATTTAGAACATTTATTGGAATAGTTAAATTTTGAAGACAATTTTTAATTAGTAAATTTTTGAAATTTTAAATTCTTCAATAATTTTACAGATTTAAAATTCAAACTTCTACATTTTTGAAGAATTATAATTCAAATTCAAGTTAAAAATTCTTTGATCGTCACGATTTGCAGTTTAAATTTCATCAATTTTAAAAGATATGCAAGTCAAAGTTATTAAAAATTATATTTTATAGTTATGTAATTTGAAACATTTTTTAGAATGGTTCAATTTTGAGGACTTAAAATGAAAAATTCTTCAATTTTAAGGGTTTGCAATTCAAACCCCTTCAATTTTGAATATTTACAATTCAAAATTCTTTAATTTTCAAAGATAAATAAATAAAAAACTTCAAATTATTATTCATTCATGAAATTCCAATTGTTATAATATATTATATATTATTATATTATTACAAATATTATTACTGATAATTTTTTTATGTTTAATTGTACATTTTCGAAATTAAATGCTTTTTAATTTCAGAAGATTTTCAATTAAATTTTAATTATTTGCAATTGAAAACTCTTCAATTTTGAATATTTACAATCAAAAACTTTTTAATTTTTTAAGATATATGAATAACAATTCTTAAATTGTGATGATTCTGAAGATCAGAAGTCCAGTAGTTTTAAATTCTAATTCTTTCGAATTGATTAAATTTGAAATGGAGTTCAAAACTTGTATAATTTTTAATAAGGAAATTTTTTTAATTGAAAATTCGTTAATTTTAAAGATTGACAATTCAATGTTCTACACGCTTGACGATTTACAATTAAATATCTTCAATATTAAGGATTTGCAGTTTAAATGTCTTCAATTTTAAAATATTTGCAATTCAAAGTTCTGCAATTCCAATGAATTACAATTGACAATTCTTGATATTGAAAATATAGAATTACAATTATTACTTAATTTTCCAGAATTATGTTTTAAAGTTATGTAATTTGGAACATTTTTTACGATAATTTAATGTTGCAGTCTTAACATAAAAAATTTTGCAATTCTAATATTTTGAAGATTTACAATTGAAAACTCTTCAATTTTCAAAAATGCATAAATGAAAATTCTCAAATTGTGATAAGTTTGAAGATCAAAAGTCTAGAGTCTTTCATTTTGAATCTTCCAAAATAATGAAATTTCAAATGTAAATCATCAAAATCGCAGAATTTTTAATTGTAAGACATAAAAATGTTATGGTTTTTGGTCGAAATTGTTTCAAATTAGAGAATCTTCAATTTTAAAGATCAGTAATTTGAATTTTTACAATTTTGAAGATTCAAAATAAAAAAATCTTGAATTTTGAAAATATTTATTTGCAATAATTATTCCATTAATAAGACTTATATTTTAAAGGAATGTAATTTTAAAGTTTTTTAAATAGTAGTTTTTTGAACATTTACAATTGAAAATTCTTCATTGTTAGCGATTTTCAATTTAAAATTCGTCAATTTTGGATATTTGCAATTGAAAACTCTTCAATAGTATAATTATTAATAATATAAATAATTCTTTTATGCTTTTTAAATTGTTTTTTAAATCAGCCGAGTAGATATTATTGTTCTAAATTTCGAAAAATTGGAGGTCAAACCTTTTTTTTAAACCAAAAATAAAGATGAGAATGTTATAAATTTAAATATTAACTAATAACTTTAACAAATTTTTAAACTCAAGTAAATTATGATGAGATTCTTTTATCAGAGGCAATTAGATGAGAAACACCGTTGTTGGCCATTAATACAATTTTCCTAATTTCTTTTCAAAAATAGCAAACTAATTGTTTCCACTTTAAACTACTGACTGCTCCGTCCCAGGTCGCTGATCAATCTCTCTAGCAAGCACCCCAGGTGAAGAGCTTATGCGAATTTTGCGAAAAATGAGTTGCCCTTCAACGGTGCTGTTTAATAGTAATCTAACAGGTTTGGGGACAACTTTTATATTCCAGACTTCACAATGTTTCCCATATTACCCTCTTTTCAACTTTTTAACCAAATTCTGCTCTTTCCCCCCGTTTTCAAGAAATTTTTTTTTTCCTATTTTTTTGCTTACATGCGAACTTTAGGTTCAAAATAGATGATTTTAATTGAGAATTCATCATTTCTAGTTGAAAATTCCACTATTTTGCTGAAAGTTCATCCACTTTGGTTTTAAATGCAACTGTGAAATTGAAAATTAATCTACTTTTAAAAAAATGCATTTTTGTTGTTTTCGAAGATTTATCATTTTACTTTAAAATTCATATTTTCGGGTTGAAACTTGAACAGTTCTGTAGAAATTTCGGTATTTTGGATTGAAATTTCAATAAATTGGTAAAACATTTAACTACATGGTAGCAAATTAACATTTTGTGTTAAAATTCATATTTTTGGTTAAAAATTGAAATATTTTTATGAAAATTTACTTATTAGGTAGAAAATTAACTTTTTAGTTTCAAAATTATATTTTTGCTTGCAAATTATAATGATTTATAGATAAACCGTCTTTTTGGATATCAAATTCAACAAATCTGTTGGAAATTGATGTATTTTGTTGAAAAATCGTCTTTTTTTGTGAAAAATTCATAATTTTTGTTAAAATTTCAACTATTTGGTTAAAAAGTCTTATTTTTGTTTGAAAGTTCAACTATTTGGTTGAAAGTTGAACTACTTTGCTAATTTGTTGTTGTTGAAAATTTAGGTTTTTTTCATCTAAGATCGAAATGAAATCTGCTTTCTTCTGAATAATTTCATGCACCAAAATCAGAGAATGAACAAAAATTGAAAAATTAAATTATACTTTCCAAACTACTTCCTTTCTGGCTAATTAGAGACAGTTGAATAATCGTTTTTTTTTAATTAATTTTTTTCTCAAGCAATTCCATTTTCGGTTGGTTTATAGAAATTTAAATAAATTTACAAAGCGGCAACTACGTAAGACTTCCCAAAATATAAAAAAAATCAAAGTATGAAGCAATACATGAACATTTTTTAAAACAAGACTTTTAATCATACTTTTATTATTTTGTTAAAAATTCAACAATTTGTTTTAAAAGTTATTTTGTTTGGTTGACAATTCAACTGTTTTGTAAAAAATTAGTCTTTTTTTATGCAGGATTCAACTGTTTTGTTGAGAATTCGTTGTTTTTTGTTTGAATTCAACTGTTTTTGGTTTAAAATTCAAATCTTTTTTTGTTTAAATATCAACGATTGCATTTTTCGTTGAGAATTCATATTTTCAGGTTGACAATTCAACTTTTCAAAATTTATCTACTTTGTAGAAACTTTTTTTTTTTGTCGAAAATTAATTTTTCTCACAGAATATCAACCTATTCCATATTTGTTTAAAAGCGTATCTTTTCTAGTAGAAAATTCAACAATTTAGTTCAAAAGTCTTGTATTTTAGTTAAAAATTGATCTTTTTGGGTAGAAAATTAATCTACTTGGTCGAAAATTTATCTTTTTAGTTAAAAATTCATTTCTTTGTTCGAAAATTAAACTATTAGTTTGCAAATTCCTTTATAAATTTGAATATTTGATTGGAAATTCATGTATTTTGTTATAAATTAATCTTCTTGGTTGCAAATTTATCTTTAATTGTTTGATGATACATCATTTTGGTTAAAAATTCACTTTTTAACTAAAAATGCATCTTTTCTATAGAAAATCAATTTCTTGGTTGGAAATTCGTCTGTTCGGTTGAAAATGTAACTATTTCGTCAAAAATTTATTTTATTTGGTTGAAAATTTAACTTTTTTGTTGAATTACGTTTTTCTTAATTGAAAATTTATTTTTCTAACAGAAAATTGAACTATTATATTTTTGGTTAAAAATCTATCTATCTTAGGCAAAAATTATTGATACTACTAGATACTATCCAAATTTATTAAGAAGGTTCTTTATTTCTATATTTCCGGAAAAATTGGCTTTCTTAATCTGCCCCCCTTATAGTTAATCACAACTTTACCATGTCTTGTAACACTTTGATCCGATTCTGGATTACAAAACAATATTAAATTCTAGTTTCACATTTTTTTTAAATCCAATTACTGCTTAGAAGGATGTTGGGTTTAAGGCTCTAATATTATGAATTTTGATTCTTCAAATTCATGGCCTATTCCCGGAATTTGTTGCATTTCTGTTTTGTTCATTCTAAAACTTGTTTTAGATATCATGTTGAATTTCACCCGTCTTTCACCTCTGCTATATATTCCACGAAGAATCTGAGCATTCTCATCAAAAATTGCAAAAATGTCATCATTGAATGTTGATATTACAGATTGTTCATCGGTTGGTAATTCCACAAAGGTACGTGCTATTCTCACTTGAAGTCGCGTATCTTTAGGAAAAATGTACCTTTGGAATTGAAACGGACGGTTCGGATTCTTTTTGGGAGTGATAACTGTTCCGATAGGAAAAGAAAGTCTGGCATGAGGAGACCTGGCAGGAGCATGAGGTCTGTCAGAAGAATAAGAAGAAGGTCTGTATCCACGAATATTAGGAATACTTCCGCTATGAGGGTAGCAAACGAACATTGAACTTGATTCTGCAACAATAAATGATCAATTTTTTGTTATGATGCGTTTGGCCTTGATCTTACAACTAATATTTACTAAGGCTTTGCAGGACCCTCAAAAAATGCACCACAAAATGCAAGAACTACCGTGTTGAATCTACTGTAATCTTCATCCTTGTTTGTTTGAGCTTTTTCGTTACCATTAGAAATATACGTTCTTTGATTTGTTTCACTATCTTGTCCACGTATTCCTGATGATACATACCGCGTGATGGTTTAGGAGTAGGTGACCTGGAACGAGGAAAACGTCTGATAGGAGAATGAGGTCTCTCATCAGAATAAGAAGGTCCGCATTCGTTAATGCAAGTCATACTTGTTGCATGAGGGTTAGCACCAAACATTGATCTTAAACCTGCAAGAAGAAATAAGAGTATTACATTCACTTAAGTGTACATACTCGTATGTAGGTATATCACGAAACCCTTGTGGCAATATTGTGAGGTTAGACAGAGGATATTGAGGGCAGCTTGCTGCGCGAAACTCTTTGAAAGCTTAAGCAACAACAGGCCAGGAACATTGTTCAGAAAGGTTCTAGGAAATTTTTTTTCAAATCTGTATATACAGAAAGTAATGCGCTCTCATACACTAATTTGACAGAATTCAGGAAAACCGACAAAACAACGCGCAGCTGTGGAAGCTATATAGAAACACTGCTGGGAGAAATAAGGAATACCTATACATATGTTAGCTGATTTGTTTTCCTCTATTTTTTATGTATTTCCAAATAAATTTTACCGTCTAATGATACAGGAGTAGGATATCTGCCACGAGAAAGACGCCTGACAGGAGAATGAGTTCTGCCAGATGGGTAAGAAGGTCCGTATCCAGGAATGCCAGAAATTCCAGGAGTACATTCGTCACCAGGGTAACAGACGAACATTGAATTTAATTCTGCAAGAAGAAATATATGATTAAGTTTTTAATTCAATGAAATCAAGTGCAGGCCGGCAGGACAAGTACAGTAGAATTCCAATGGCCGCCGGAAAAAAATCTAGTCATAATGCAGCCCAGTCCTTTTGGAAACTTTCTTCTAGTTTCGCAAATTAAAAAATTAATAACATTAAATAAAATCCATCAAAAGTCCGAAAACCACTTTTTTGTGTATTTTATGCAGGGTGTTTTCTGTGAAATTTGAGTTTTTAATTAAATTTTTCAATAAAATTGAATACTTTGCGATTAGGTGTGGAAATCAGCCGCTTCTAGAATTTTCAGTTTCGGACAAGTCTACAGAAATTGGATTCATCTAAAAAATGTTGATGTAGGAAAGAAATTATTTCTACTGATTCATAGTATCTTCTCCATTTATTTTTATGAGAAGAATTTCCATAAATTATCTCTTCTGTTGACCCCTCATTCCCGTCTTGATAGTTTGATATAGAATTTTATAATCATGCGAGTCAAAACTATGACCTGCGATTTATTTATGTTACTACAAAAGATAAATATATTGAGGAGTGCTATTGAAATTCGATTCATATTCTTTTTTTTTTATAACTTTAAGAGGTCCTTAAGTTTTTCCATTACCTAGGTGGCATTGCAAATTTTCAAATCTTCATCTTTCTTATTTTAACTTTTTTGATTGCTACTAGCAATACCTATACTAGGGTGCTAAAAATTTGTTATTTTTTTTAATTTTTGCTAACGCGACTTCCTAAATTTCTTTTCATCAGTAAGGAATACTGCCTTGAATTCTCTCTTATTTTTAACAAACTGTCTGCAGGTTCTGCTAGGTCGTTTTAGGTCTAAAAATAAACTGTCTTAGTTTTAAATTTGAAAAAAGTACAAAAATTCTGTGCATATTATTCCAGAAAAAAATATCAAGGGGCCATTTTGAACCAATAATTGTAATGACATTATAAATTTTCGTATCCTGAGGCCGATAATATTTTTCAATTTTTTGCTTCGTTTCACGGAATTTAGCGCTTATTCCTCAATGAATAACAAATACATTTCAGGGTTGAAAGAATCCATTCAGCCTTAAATTTGTATTTTTTCAAAATTGAAAACTAAGAACAAATTTTTTCAGTACCGACAACGGCCTAACGGAGCCCCTTAACAATTTGTTGAACAGGAAAGAAATCTGAAGGGCAGCATCTTTTCCATAAAAAAGAAAAATTTGGGGGATAGCGATACCAAAATTCAAAATCACACATTTTTTGCATCACCCTAACCTATACGTTCTCTAATTAATTATACTCTATTGTTCATATATTTCTGAGCAAATATTACCGTCTAATGATACAGGGCTAGGAGACCTGGCACGAGGATAACGCCTGCCAGGAGAATGTGGTCTGCCAGATGAATGAGAAGATCCATCTCCAGGAATACCAGGACTACTAGAAGTACATTCGCCACGAGGGTAACAGGGTAACAACTGATTTAATTCTGCAAGAAAAAATATAGGATCAAATTTCGTTCCAGAGTATTGACTCGCATTTGAGTATACGATCGAATTCTGGCGGAATTATTCTGAGACAAGATTGGAGACATTAGGAAAAGTTTTAACTGGGAAAATTCTTGAAAGCCGGACCAAAAATATTTAGGAAACATCATTTGGAACGCTCGCTGGAAAATTTTTACGTAAAATTTGTGTTTACAGAAAGTAATGCTCTTTTAAACACTCACATGCGTTTGAATTTAGAAAAACCCATTCAAAGCTGCAGATGACGTATAGAAATACTGCTGCTCACTATGAAGTTTAATCTAAATATCGCATGTTTGAAATTTTGGTAAGAATGCGGTTTTCCGACAAATTTTCTCAAATTTCGAAATCAATGTGAAATTCACCGTTTTGATATCCAACATATGTAACTCGTTTTTAATCCGGTTATGAGACAATTTCACATTACCTTACATCAATTTGATATAAGTTAAAATTGAGATGATGTAAAACCAGCTTAGAAGAAATCAATCAGGTCTGCAATTCATTCAAATTAAGTGCAAGTAGGACTATTTTAGTCGAGTCCAAAATCCAAACAAATCCAATTCATGTTTGTATAATAGATTAAATTTTCATAAAAATCAACAATATACTTAACTTCAAGGTGTTAAATTTTCAATGAAGAAAATATCAAATTCATACACGATGGATAAAAAATTAACATCTACATAGGAAGTTATGAATGTAACTTCCAATTTAGTATTTATCCAGTTGTCAAAAATGTTTCGATATTCTGCAAAGCTTTTATCCAATTTTGCATACGAAATTTCACACTTAAGGATTAGATTTAAAGAACAGTTTCTGCTAGAATTTGCAGTATCTGACAGATCTACAGAATTTAGATAAACCTAACAAATCTACGACGGAAACTCTTTCTTCTGATTTATCGTATCTTTTTCTTCTCTTCTTATGAAGCGAAACTGACATGAGAAATTTATGTTATCGATCACCTGTATTGAATCTGTTGTAGCCTTCGCATGCTTCTTATCTTTGGCTCTTCCATTAACATTATAAATATAATTTCTGTTTTATGTTCCACTTTATTGTTCATGCATTTAGAAATTAATTTTACCAGGTACAGGTGCAGGAGATCTGGCACGAGGAAGAGGCCTGGCAGGAGAATGCAATCCCCGAGAAGAAGAAGGTCTGCCTCGAGGAATACCAGGAATACTTGCCCCGTTAGGGTAACAATCAAACTGTAAACTCAATTCTGCAAGAAAAAATATAGGATTAAATTTTTTACTCAAATTACTTCTATTTACTTGTAATTACGTAATTTTGAAACTTTTTTCAGACAAAGGATTTTTTGAATAAATGTTTTTTTGATTTAAAAAATAATGCTATTATACATTATGATTATAGGAATTTTCTGCTTTGAAAAATCAGTTTCCTGGACTCTCGTTTCTTCCTCTAAAGAAATGATAATAAATTGACACACACACACAGATACACAAATACTCAGAATTTGAACAAATCTTCTAGCAAAAGAGATTTTTCTTGATCCATCGTTCAAGAGCAAATATATAAGACAAAGACAGAAATAGCAATTCCGTATCATCATTTTATATCAAAAGGTACTGAAAGTTCTAAATAATTCTAATAACTGAAATGAAACAAAAGATTTAAAAATTATTAACAATCATTAAAAATTGAAATGGTACATACTGCTGTTCATAATTAACTGAATGTAAGTAAAAATTACAATAATATAAAGAATTTGACTGGAAAAAGAATTATTGAATGATACTACAACATATGAAAAACTAAATGAAAACCCTGAGAAGGAATTAAAAAATGAAACATTTAAACTGTTAAATTTTTGGCAAATTAATGGCTATTTAGGTGAAGATATATTACGTAAAAATATTTTAGTTCATGATACTAACATTCCTAGAATGTATGGTTTACCCAAAGTTCACAAACCTAATTATTCACTTCGACCTGTAGTTTCATTAGTAAATTCACTGACATATGAAATGGCTAATAATTTAAATAACATTCTTAAAAAAGCTTTAATAGTACCAAAATCTCAAGTAGAAAATTCTTTTGAATTCAAAAATAAAATAATTAAGAAAATGGAACAAACAGAATTGAAATTTAATAAGAGTTTTTATAGACAAATATTTGGAACACCTATGGGTTCTCCCATTTCTGCAGTCCTAGCGAATTTAGTTATGCAAGATTTAGAATCCAATGTCATAAAACATTTAGATTTTTCTTTACACACATATTTTCGATATGTTGATGATACTTTTAATATTCCACCGAAAGATAAACTACTTTATGTTATAGATTAATTTAATTCTTATCATCCCAGACTTAATTTTACACATGAAATTGAAAGCAATAATTATAATCCTTGTTTCAATGTTAGAGTTATAAAAACTGACTCAGGTGATATCATTACAGATTGGTATCGTAAAGATTCTGGTAGATATTGAAATTTTTTTCTAACCATTCAATACAACACAAAATTTCTATAGTTAAAAATCTTATAGATACAGCTCTTAAATTATCACATGGATCATTCCACAAGTCAAATATTGAATTTATCAAAAAAACTCGTTATTTAAATAATTATCCAATAGAAATTATTCAAACGTTATCTTTTGAAATTAAAAGGATTTTGAATGACTTTAATATCACAACAAATTTTAGAATTGATTCAAAACTTAATGAATTTATAAAAATAGGCAAAGACTTATTAGGTAATTTGCAACTTGCTGATGTAGACAAAATCCAAAAAACCATAAACTCATAGCTAAACACCAAGTTGAAACTGGAAATTTAATTGATTGGGAAAATGTTACAGTTTGACATCATGAACCTAATGAATTTGAAAGACTAATAGCAGAAATGTTCTTTATTAAGAAAAATAGTAATAATTGCTCAAATATTATTTCAGTTCTTAATAATTATAGTCCAATATATAATATAATCTTGGATTCTTTAATTTAAAAAATTAATAAAATTCGAATTTTCTAACTAATTAAATAGAAAGAATATAAAATTAATATTTGAAATTTGTAATTTTTAACAAATTTGATTCTGTTGATATTGTAATATTATTCATCTTTTAATTTAACAAAAACAAATTTAACCAAATTCTTCTATTTTTAAATTTACAACAATAGATAACTTATATTGCGAATATTTGATCTTCTCAATTTTTTCAAAATGACGAATTTTTTACTCAAATTCTTTATATTACTGTAATTTTTACTTACATTCAATTAATTATCAACAGAAGTATGTAACATTTCGATTTTTAATGATTGTTGATAATCTTCAATTCTTTCCATCTAATTTAAAAAAAATCAACATAAAGTTGAAAACGTTTACCTAGAAATATAACCTGAAAGAAAGATTCCAAAGGTAAATACATCAATTACATTTCTTAATCAAACTTTTTCACTTTGTATTACACTTATATTTAAACATTTTTATATCAATTTTTTCCACAATTTTTTATAGAAAAATGGGAAAAGGAGAATTTGGAACTGTTTTATACGTGGTGATGATGTTTATAAACTTCTCTATTCAATAAATTTTATCCTGATTCAGAAAACTATAAGTTTTCGAAACGTTGATGAATTGGAATGAAGGATCCAACAAATGAATTTTTTTGTTCTGAAGTATGTCATTTTTACCATCTTTAACATTATATTTTTATAAATTATATCACTCAGACAAATAACATCGCTTTCTAACATCTTTCCTAATCTAATGTTCATGACAATTTCTTATTTGTCAAATAGGGAATATAAGGTGTTCAATATATTATAGTTAATTTTTCAAAGCATACCACACGCCCTTATTTTTTAGGCAGATTTTTGAGTAAAATTATTTTGCTTTATGTAGATATGCGGAACCTTTTTTTTCTAGGGGGGCAGGCGCACAGAGTTATAATATTGATAAGTACAATTTGGACATAGCCTAATAATATTATACTATGTAAAAATTAATCGTTAACAATAAATAAGAAATGAACAATAAATAGTAAATAATAAATAATAAATGCAGGTATAAAATTAATATGCACAAAAATTTCACAGGTTTCGCAAAGATTGCAGATAGATTAAAGAGATTTCACAAATATTTGACAAAGATTGCAATAATTTTTCAAAGACTTCCTAATGATTTCACAAAGATTTCAAAGATTTCGGATAGATTTTTAATATTTCACGAATATTTAAATCATTTATCGAAGATTTCAAGAATTTCACGAATATTACCGAATATTTAAAATATTTCCCAAAGATTTCACAAAAACTAGCTTGGATCGAAGAAATATTGTATTGTTTGTGTTCATACAAATATTTTATTGACATAGTGTAACTTTTTTTCGTGCGGAAAAAATAAAAATACACTTAAGAATATAAATATATTGTATTATTATATTCACCAATGGAATTGAGGATAGTTGCTAAGGATAAGATCAGAGTATCAACGGTCCTCATTTTTTTTCAATTAGAGGAATGCTAATTAACATCTAAACAAAGAACTTGGTTAATAGTGTAAAGAAAAATAGTTGAGTCAGTCTAGTGCTTATATATAGGTATAAAATATATTTACGGCATTCGTTATCTGGGCAGGCGTTAGGCTCGTGATACCTTTACCAAATAAGAAGATATTTATATAAAAATAAATATTTATATTCACGACATACGTTTTAAATTTCAATCTTGGAACGCTTATTCTGATATATATTTTCAATTGAAAATAAAAAAAAATAAGCACCCTTATTTTTTGGGGGGTTGACTACCCCCACGAAATTGATCATTATTAAATAGTGAATAAAAGCAGTTTTCTCAGATTTACTTGTAGACTGGTATTTCACTAATATAATATGTCAATTTTTTACTATGACACAATCAACTAGTCAACAGTATTCAAAACCATCCCATTTTTCAGGTATCACCCCCAATAAATTTCCGTTCCTGTTTAAATATAACAAAATGTTATTTATTGAACAAAGATTCAAAATTTCATATCATGCTGAAAAAAATATGTGCATTTTAACGACTATGCTAGAATTGAGCCATTTGGGGAATGGAAACTGCCCTTACACTCAACCCAACAAACAAAATTTTTCCTCAATTTCTTAAGAACGAATCGAAATTTTTTAATTGAACAAATGTTAACTTATTCCTTCAAAAAAGATGCTCCTTGGAATATGTCTTTCATATTAAAATTTAATGAATGTACTAAAAAAAATGTTCTGCATTTACCAACCGTGTTTGAATTCATCCACTTAAGGAATGAAAAGCACCCTTAAAGTTCACCAAAAATAATATATAATTTTAGCTATAGCTGTATGGATAAGAAAAAAAATATATTATTTTTATATTTCGCGATAAGAAACACATTTTCGAAGTAATAATACATACAATTTCAAAATGCCATGCAAATTAATATGGTACACATAATTGAATGGAAGATTTCTTCATAAATGATATTTTGTTATATTCAAACAGAAATGTAAGTTTTAATGGTAAGCCCTAAAAGAATGGGGTGGTTTTAAATACTATGGACTTTTTAATTGTGTCATAGAAAAAAATGTACATATTATATTGGTGACGTAAGCGTATTATGTCAACATAATAAATGTTGACATAAGCGTTTCAAGATTAAAATTTGAAACGTATGTTGTGATTAATTTTCGCGAGCAATGAATTAACTGTAGGGGTAAATCACCCCTTGCAATGAATTTTTTTGAAGAAACCTGACACATGTCAACTTTAATTTTTACTTTTTTCGATGAAAGTACAATATACAGTGAAATTCAGCTGATTTAGAAGTTTCGGTATAAAAAAAATGTCAAAAAAATCACAATCACTCTTGCAAAAAATAGGGGTTGTAATCCCTTCGTAAAAAAAATTCACAATGAGTGTTTTTTTTTGTAAGAAATAATCTGACTTTTGTTTAGTTGAAAAATTAAGATTTGTTTTCATTTGAATTCTTGAACCCAGTCATAAGTTTAGCTAGGCTGTATAGTGGAAATGTTTAAATCCTTTCTTTCTTCAATCTCTGAAATCTATCGGAAATCTTCGTGAAATAATATAAGTTTTTGTGAAATCTTCAAAATATATCTGAAATCTTTGCTTTTTCAATATTTTTTTCAGTCATACAAATATTGAAGTTACCTAATGTAAGTACTAATTGCAATTCACCAATTCAAAACTTTTTTTCAATACCATAAAAAATACAAAATAATATTAATGATAATATAACATGCAAATTTCATACAACTATGTATTAGGTAAAAGTTTTTGAACACTTATATTCGAGTTGAAATTAAATTCTGAGAATTGAGAACGATAAAATAAGTATTATCAGTTTTTTTTTTAAATTATATGAATACAATTTGTATAAGATTCTTGAGGAAGTTAAAGAAAGATTCTTGAATATTTCAGATGTATCAAAGAAGAATCTAGAAGATTTTAAAGAAATTTATTTTATTTTATAGAATTTCACGAAATATTAGAAAAACTTTGAGTCTTTCTAGAAGATGTTCAGGACTAGTCTCAAACAAATCTAGTAAAACTTGATACATTACAAATTTTAAATAGTTAATTAATATAATAATAATTACAAGTTTTCAAATATTTCTAATCTACATATTTCAAAATCTACATTTCTAAAAATCTTTTCGAGCTTCAAATTCTCTTTGAATCTTTTCAATTCTAAGAAATATTTCTTGTATTTACTCGATTTTTTTTTACTTTTTAATCTTACCAAATTGAAACATTTTGCTTTAAAATCTTTTAAACTCTTTTTCGAAATTTTAGGAAATCGTTCGATACGTTTGGAAACCTTTTATAATTTTCTTTAAAGTCCATTTTTCAACATGAAAAATCATTAAAAAAATTTAACACAAATTTTAAGAATTTTTTTTTCAATCTTGTCAAACCTTCTAAATCTCCAAATGTTAAAAAAAAAATTCCTGAATTTTTTTTATAATTTATAATTTTTATAATTAAATAATTTTAATTCTGCAAAATTGAAAAAATTGCCTTAATATCTTTCAGATTCTTCTTTGATAATTTCCGAAATGTTTTGAAATGTTTTGAAATCGTTTTAAATAATCTCTTAAAATTGATTTTTAAAAATAAAAAATTATTTTAATTTTTCCTAGAAACCAACAAAATTTTTTTTTATTTTCGTGAAACCTTACAAAATTCTTTCAAAATCTTTACAAATATTAATTATTTTAAATCGATTCAAAACTTCTGAATATCTCTTAAATTTACTCAAATTTATTTTAACTTATATAATATGGCAAAATTGCAAAATATTGCTTTAAAACCTTTTAACTCTTTTAAAAAATTTTAGTGAATAATTAAAATTGTCTTGTAATCTTTTTCAATTTTCTTCTAGAATTCATTACAAAACAATCATTAGAATGTTCCCATGAATCTTGAGAACATTTTTCTCATTCACTTGATACCATGCAAAATTTAGTTTATCTAAGAATTTTTAAATCCTGAAAAATTAAAAAATTTGTCTCAAAGTCTTCCATATTCTTTTTCCACACATTTTGAAATCTTTGGAACTTAAAATTATTCTTTTGAAATAACACCTAATTCATTTGAAATTTCCCAGGAATCTTGAAAAAAATTGAATCTCCTCTAATCTTTCATAATTATTAAAAAGCTTCTAATTTTTTTCTAATTGATCAAAATAAGTTTTATGCCCATAGTACAGAAATATTTAGAAATAAATTTTATGATGAAGTAAAATTATTTATTTAGAAATTTTAACATACGATGTTGATGGTGTAGAAAATGCATCAATTAAAAATGTTACGTAATCAAGTCAAAATTCCCCCCCCCCCCCCCCCTCCCTCAAATAACATACAGTAACGAAACACGACCCCCCCTTCCTTCAATGTTACGTAATATGGTAGTGTTCACATATTACGTAAACTTTTCAATTTATGAATTTTCTACTTGACATTTCTCTACCACAATATAATTTGTAAACTTTCTTAAATTTTCAAAAAGATAACAAAAATCAAAGCATGGGCTCAAACTTATTTTTTATAATTCGAAAAAAAAATTAGAAGCTTTCAAATAATAATGAAACAAATGTTCTTAAGATTCATGGGAAAATTTTACATGATTCTTTTGTAATGAATTCTAAGAGAAAATTGAAAAACGTTACAAAACATTTTCAATGATTGCCTCCAATTTTTAAAAAGAGTGTAAGTCAAAGAAAGAAAGGTGAATTGATAAAAATTCTGTTTTAAAAAATATCTAAAAATTTGTCATTAATCACTTTTTGATAGAACTTATAGTTTTTATTTTATTCGTAAAAAACTGCATTAAAAATAAAACATATATTTTTTGGACAAACGACACAAACTATGAAAAAAATGAATTGACACAAGTTGCTTATCCAAAAAAAAACTATAAATTTGTAAACAATAATTTTTTGATACGACGCGTAGTTTTTGTTTTAATCGTGAAAACTAACATTAAAGATACAAAAAATTAAATTTTTTGAAAAACGACACAGGGTACCTAAAAAAATTAATATATATTAAAAGGTGTTAGCCCAAAAAGTATCGACAAATTTGATATTAATAATTTTTAGGTAGAACAAGTAGATTTTTCTTTTAATCGCAAAAAACCAGATTGAAAGTTAAAAATTAAACTTTTGGTAAAACGACACAAGAGACGACAAAAATGAATAAAAACTTAAGTTATTCAACCAAAAAATCTACAAATTTTTTATAAAATCTTGATATAAAAATAAAAAAATCAACTTTTTGGAAAAAGGACACAAGCTACAATAACACTTTATTTAAAAAAATGTTTCGCCTAAATTATATATTTACAAAATTGTTCAGAACCACTTTTACGCTAGGATGAGTCTTTTTAGTTTAAATCGTAAAAAATAATATTGAAAATAAACAAGTAAAATTTATGGAAAAACGACAAAAAATGCAATAAAATGCTGATTAACAAAATCGCTTTTTTCTTATAGGATGCGCACTTTTAAAAAAATTATAAAAGCAAGACAATGAAAATACATATGTTTCAATACCAATGCATATTATGAATTGTAGTAATATAAATTTATTGAGATAATACATTTTTCAGGGTAGCTGCTAATACAATTTAATGCAAAATAAGAGATAAATATTAAAGTAATCATGATAAATAAAATTTGTACTTTATATTGCAATTTATCTATAGGCAATCCCAGACCGAGATACATAAATAAATGTAATATACATTTGATATAAAAGTGTTGAACATAATGGAGAAAAGTTCAGATTTTGGACAAAATCGAGTGCGAAGCACGAGATACGTGACGAGAATGTGTTCGTTAAAGCCGCAGGAGCTTTAACAAAAGAGAATTCACAATCACAAATTACAGTTGTCGATACTTTGACCTTTAATTTTAAAATGTATGTGCACAAATGTGGGGTAAATACATTATCGATGAGAATGTGCCCGCGCAGCGGGCGGATTTTTTTATGTGGAAAACGTCTGTTATGTTTTTAAACATAATATAAAAAATGTTGCGTAACGGCGGAGAGGGAAGAGTGGAGATGAAGGAATCGTTACGGTCTGTTACATGGGGGAAGGTGGGTAAAAAGGTCGAAAATAAGGATAAGTATTATGTGAACGCTCCCTACGTGAACGCTCCCTTGTCATACATCTGTCTCTAATGAGCCGTTTTACAATGTTATTTGAAAACATATTTATCTTATTCAAACTCTTTTTGTGCAACTATTTTGCACAATTTGATTTTCTTGAGTTTTTTATTTTGAAAACAGTTTTTTAAAGAACGTACTTCTTGTTAAGCCTTTTTGTGCAACTTCGTTACACTATTTTATTTTCTTCAGTTTATGTTTGTTTCAAAAATGTACTTTCGAGCATCATAAGTCAATAAAAAAATGTTGCGTGAATCCACAGATTATCAGACGATAAAAAGGGATAATCAGGAAGCAATGAGCGGCTCATTGGGACTGATTGAAAAAAAAATATTTTGAATAGATCATTTGAACGCAAAGGATAATCGTGGCATGGGATGGACATGTGTTAGGAAACTTGTTAAAGTGTATATTGTAGAATGTACATTCCCTTGTGTCCTGTCAAACTGATTCTTTGTGTAAAACTTGACGCGCACGGGGCACGCTCTCGTAGATTATATGCGATCTAAGTCTCAGGCTCTCTGCTTATATGCTAATTGCCAACCTTTTCAGACTCGCTGTCGTGCCGTGGGGTCGTTTCAAAAACGCACAAATCTCCATGTCAGCGGCACATCACTGTCAACCAGGATTAAAATCCGGTTTTTGATTCACTATGGAGTACAGTTCATGTGACGGGTGTCGATGAGAGCAATAATGGACCTACAAAAGAACCCCGCTCAGACATCTGTGAAATTCCATATCAAAATAAGCATCTATCTGATTTTTACTTACGACATGATACATGCCAAATTTTCGTATCAATAAAAACATGGACTCATGAAGAAATTTGAAAGAAGAATTTATTAAATATTAGCAATGTTTGAAAGACATTAAAATTTTTGGATTGTTTATTTTCCTATTTGGAAAATGTAATAATCTAGATAGATTAGTTCAGAATCACCCATAAACATCAGATCTGGGCACTATGATCTCTTTTCCTTAATATTCATAATTTAGATATTTTCAGGTTTTAACGAATTTTTACATTTATACATGATATATGTTAGAATATTTTTTTTTTAAATGTCATCCCGGTACTCATTAAAAAATAATTTTGCCAATGGGATGTACATATTATTTAAAATGTTAACCTGGTACTTTTCCAAAAAATAAGGTTGTCATATAGAATGTACATGTTTTTTGAATTTAAAAAATCACCCAGATGCTTATCAAAAATAAGTTGTGATACCTTTGTTGCATATAACCAAAGGTTTTCTGAGGAAGGTGCCATATATAAAATATGTGCATAATTGTTCTTATGTACCAATGACTACCCTTGTAATAATGTTATGCTGAATTTGTCTTAAAAATTGTTTACTTATGTCTCTTTATTTTCAGATCACTTTTGATATCTTGTTTTTTGTATTGATTTCTGAATAATTGATAGTGATTTTTGAACAATTGTGTCACTTGTCCTGGCAAGTGAAGGGCTATGACGAAGGGTCTTGGTTAAATACTTCTCTCTCTCTAAAAAGTAGGATGGAACGATTTTAAAAATCTGGCAATACCTTGAGAGTTTTCGTGTTAGAAAGGATGGTTAGTTGGCCTCGTGACTTTGAATACTTTACCAAGTATTTTTTTTTATGTTGATATTTTCATTTAAATAAAATTCTTATTTTTTGATATATATTAAAATAAAATTTCCTCAAATATTCGAGACTGTGGTTGTGAATTTCAACAGTATTTTTTAATTAGTGTCGTGATGTACTGTGTGAAACGTTTTGGATTATAATACATATATACATCCATACACAGGAACTTAATGATGACCATATTTTAATTCTAAATAATTCTTTGAATAGATCGATCTTAAATACTCATTTCTTCTTATTATAAAGAGTAATTTTTATGTCTTTGACATTTTTTTCACTAATGAATACAAAATTAGCAGCACCAACTTTGCATATTAAACTTCCTAAACAGATCATTTTACTTTCTCATAAAATATATTTCTAAATGTTTCTAAACATTATTGACAGAACAAAAAATTTGAATTGTAAATGATTGTTTATCAATGGGAAATAATTCTTTTTGTTTTTCTTCAAAATCTTCTACACTCTTTTTCGAAATTTTAGGAAATCGGTTGAAATGTTTAAAAACTTTTTTCAATTTTATCTCAAAGTTCATTTCTATGAATGAAAAATTCATTTAAAATTTTCACAGGAATCTTATGATAATTATTTTTGTAATCTTGTATGACCTTCAAAACCTTCTAATCTTTGAAAGTTATTAAAATTTTTCCCGATTTTTTTTAATTCTGCAAAATTAAAAAATTGCCTTAAAGTCTTTCTGATTCTTTTTTTACAATTTTAGAAATCTTTTCAAATGTTTTGACTCTTCTTTAATAACCTCTTAAAATTAATTTTTTTAAAGACAAAATCATTTGAATTTTTCCTAGGAACCTAACATTTTTTATTTGTATTAGCAATTTTCTCTAAGACTAGAGCTAGAAAGTCGTTTTTTTTTCTTGAATTTTTCAACTTATTTCTAATTTTTCAGGTAGATTGAGAAAATATTCATTTAAATTTAACATAACTGAGTTTAAATTATTTATTATTATTTTTAATAATATTTTTTCTCAATGATGCAAGAAAGTTGCGGTTTTTATAAATATTTAACTTTTTGTCCACTTTACACTTAGGGCGAGGTAGTAATTGTTGCAATTTAACAAGCAAAATTACTCAAACAAATAATTATTGTTTATAATTATCTTGTCCTACTTAATGCTTGATAGTTGCGGTTTTTCAGAAACTTTCAACTTTTTACTCAGAGCCAGATAATAATTGATGCAATTAAATGAATATAATTGTTTAAACAAATTGTAATTGTTTCTAAGTATCTTCTCCGATAGTAATGTTATAGAGTTGCGATTTTTTTTTGATTTTTTAAGCTTTTGTCCAATTTTTACTTCGTAAGATAATAATTAATTCAAGTTAACAAACTTAATTGTTTGAAAAATTTATTATCGTTTATAACTATCATTTCTTAGAGTACTGTTAGGAAAAAATAATAAATATTAATATTAATTTAAACAAAAAGGCTCCGAGTAATTACGTCCAAAGAATTCACATTTCATCTGATCCATATGAAAAATTGAAATAATATTTCAAATATTTGTTTTATGTCAAAAAAATATATAAATTTTTAAAACAATTTATTATTGTTTTCAGCAATTTTTTTTTAGAATGGGAATAGAAAGTCGCAGTTTTTTTTTTAAATTTCTACTTTTTGTCCAATTTTCAAATAGAGTGAGGTAATATTTGATTGAACTCAAAAAATATAATTTTTTAGTCCATTTATTATTATTGTTAATAATATTCTCTTTGAATAATGCTAGAAATTGCAGTTTTTCTGAAATTTTCCACTTTTTGTCCACTTTTCACTTGAAGTGAGTTAATATCTAATTCAATTTAGCAAAAATTATTGTTTAGAAAATTTTTTATTGTTTATAGCTATCTTGTTCTCTATTAATACTAGATAGTTGCGGTTTTTTTCTGCAATTTTTAACTTTTGTTCACTTTTCGCTTTGTGAGGTAATATTTAATGCAAGTTAACAAAAATAGTTGTTTAAACAATTTATTATTGTTTATAATTATCTTCTCTTAAAGAAGTGCTAGAAAGTTGCCAAACAAAAAAAATTATTGTGATATTTAAAGGTTTTTGTAGATTTTATCTAGGCTGTTTTATAGGGTACCAAAAAAAACCCCATAGGTGAAACATTCGGTTTTGCGAATTTTCGACGATAAATATGGTTTTTTTGCGGTTTTTTGAATAAAAATTGTTTCTAATACATAGAGTGTCACTTTTTACTGAAAGTTAAATTTTTCCAATAATTGTTTAAACAATTTATTTCTGTTTATAGTAATTTTCTCTTGGAATAGAGTTGGTGACTTACGAGATTTTCAACTCATTTTCCACTTTTCAGTTAGAGCGGGGGAATAATCAATTAAAAACGGAAATAATTTATTATAGTATTTATAATTATTTATAATAATCTTCTTTCAAAATAATGCAATGAAGTTATTTATTTCCTAAAATTTTCCACTTATTGTCTACTTTTCAATCAAAGTGAGGTGATAATTAATTAGAGTTGACAAAAATAATTTTTTACACGATTCATTATTATTTCTGATAATATTCTTTTTTTAATAATGCTAGAAAGTTCCGGATTTTTCTAAAATTTTCAACATTTTTGCACTGTTCGCTTAAAATGAGATTATAATCATTGCAATTTAGCAAGGATAATTGTTCAAATCGATCATTATTGTTTATAACTATTTTTTCTTATATTAATGCTAGATAGTTGCGGTTTTTCCGAAATTTATAACTCTTTGTCCACTTTTAACTCAGTTAGGTAATAATTAATGCAAGTGAACGAGCATAATGGTTTGAACAACAGTTTCCTTTAAACATTTAGTTTAAAAAAAATTATAAATAAACATCAATGAAAATAATTTTTTAAGTAGTATTTTGTTTTCAATCCTCCGAAGAAAAGAAATGTTAATCAAATATTTTATTTCTATAAAGTCTAGTGTGAAATAAGATGTAAATGAACAATTTTTAAGTTTTTACTTTAAAAAAAAAATCACAATCTTTCAACAAATACTTTATAAACTGACATTAATTATCAACCTCACTCTAACTAAAAGGTTGACAAAAAATAGGAAATTTATGAGAAAGTCGCAAGTTTCTAACATTACTCTAAGAGAAAATAGTTATAAAAAATATTAAATAGTTTAAACAATTATTTTTGTTAATTTGAATTAATTATTACCTCACTCTAATTGAAAAGTTGAGCAAAAAGTGAAACATAAAACATCAAATTCATCTAGAATAATTATAAATAAATAAACTACATAAGGAGATACTTATAAACAATAATAAAATGTGTTAAAAATAATTTTGAATAAATTGCAATTATTATTATAGTCCAACTGAGAAGTTTAAAGCAAGTTGAGAAATTCAGAAGAAAATGCTACTCTTTAGCATTATCGTAAGGGTAGATAGTTTTAAACATAAATAATTTGCCTAAACAATTATTTTTGTTAAGCTTGATTAATTATTACCTAATTTTAAGCAAAAACTAAACAAAAATGGAAAATATTAGAAAAAACTGCAACATTAATCAATTATTTTTTGACTAATTGACAAGTGCACAAAAATTATGAAATTAAAGAAACGCAGCTTTCTAGCATTATTCGGAGATCATATTCAAATAAATAATATTGAATGGTTTAAACAATTATTTTTGTTGAATTTAGTTGACTCTTTCCTCGCCCTGACTAAAAAGTTGAGAAAAGTAGAAAAAATCAGAAAAAAACTGCGACTTTCTAACTATCTTCTAAAGGAAAATCACTATGAACAGAAACAAATTGTTTAAACAATTATGTTTTTTAAATAATATTAATTATCACCTGCTCTATGGGAAAAGTTGACAAAAAGTTAAATATTTTAGAAAAAACGCAACTGACTAGCATCACTATAGGTGAAGATAGTTAAAAACAATAATAATTTGTTCAAACAATTATTTTTGGCAAATTTCATTAATTATGACCTCGCTGGGAATGAAAAATTGACAAAAAGTTCAATATTTCAGAAAGAAACGAAACTTTCTAGTATTATTGAAAGAGAATATCATTCAAAATATAATTAAATTGTTTAAAAAATTATTTTCGTTAAATTAAAATGATTATTCTCTAATATTAATTGAAAAATCGACAAGAAGTGGAAAACTTTAAAACAAACTGCATCTTTCTAGGATTATTCGAAAATAATATCGTTATAAATGATAATAGAAGTTTTAAACAATTATTTCTGTTCAGTTTAATTGATTATTGCCTCATTCTGAGTGAAAAGTGGAAAAAGTTGAATATTCTAGAAAAAAAAACTTTCTAGTATTAATGAAAGAGAATATTATTAAAAAGAATAATAAATAGATTAAAAAATTATGTTTGTTAACTTACAATAATTATTATCTAACTATAATTGAAAAGAAGACAAAAAGTGAAAAATTAAAAAAAAACTGCAACTTTTTAGCATGATTTTAAAATAATATTGTTATAAATAATAATAATAAATGGTTTAAACAATCACGTTTGTTAAATATAATTGATTTTAGCCCTGTTCTAACTGAAAAGTTGAGAACAAATTGAAAATTTGGAAAAAAACCGCCACTTTCTAACTCCATTCTAAAATAAAACTGTTATAAACAATAATAATTCATTTAAAAAATATATTTAAATATCTAAACATCAATAGGAAATAATGAGTTATGTATCATTTGTATTCAAAAACCCGGAAAGAAATGATAATTAGCGTCAAAAACTCGCAAAGCCAAATTTTACACTTATAGGGTTTTTTTTGGGACCCCATAAAACAAAATTTTGGGGGTCACATTGAAAAAGTAATATTTTATTCGTATTCTAGAGCTAATTGTGTATTATTTACATTATTATCGTTATTTTACATTCTCATAAGAGAATATAAATTAAATTTATATTAGAGATGGAAAAAAAAATTAAATTTGTTTAAATATTAAATCAATTAAATTGAATTGAATTAATTTTTCAATATTTTTTTTAATTACTTTTTTCCCCTAATTTGGTGTAAAAATTGAGCCCCCCCCCCCCCCCCGCAGTAATCAATAAGAAGAACAATTATTGTCTTTAGTTATTTAGTAATTTATTTAAGGCCATGTTACGAGTGGGTCACGTGACCGGATTCCTACCTTACCGACACTTTTTTTCAAAATCAAGTTACGTTCACACGAAACGCGATATCAAGTTGAAAATTTGGGATATTAAATAAGAAGCGCTAAGAAAGGCGGCTCTGGTTCTAAATTTTAATAATCATGAAAAAAAAAACAAAAAAAAAATTATTTACAAAAAAAACTTTTTTCAGAATTATAAAAATTTAGGATCAGAGCCGCCTTTCTTAGCGCTTCTTATTTATTATCCCAAATTTTCAACTCGATATCACGTTTCGTGTGAACGTAAGTTGATTTTGAAAAAAAGTGTCGGGAAGGTAGGAATCCGGTCACGTGAACCACTCGCAACATGGCCTTAAATGCCTTGAGAATATCCCAAAATACATTTTGAAAGAAATATTTAATATCTTTGGCATTTTTTTATGCAAGTATAAATTACAGAGCATAAGAACTCGAAAGTAAACAAAAAATTAAGTAACTTAGGTTTTTTCAAGGAATCTGTGTTATCATCAGAGAATAACAGAAATTTTTAACGTCTTTTCAGACTAAATGGAATTATGAAACAAAAAATAATTTTTAATTAATTTTTTTTCTGAAAAAAGGTCTTCTCTTTTCGCTTATTTTTTATTTCATGTTTCCATCTGGTCTGAAAAAACGTTAAAAATTTCTGTTATGCTCTGTTGATAATACAGATTCCTTGAAAAAATTCGATATGTACCACCTTGCAAAATAATGCGTGTATTTTCTCAAAAAGATTCTTCTCTCGATCTCTTTAGTAGCTTAATGGAAAAGTACCCGACCAGCAATCGGAAGTTCTGTGGTTCGATTCCCAGCGAAGCGAAAGGAGAAGATCTTTTTTTAAAAAAAAAGTAACTTAGGTTTTCCAAATCTGCCGCGAGAATAAAAAATAATATTATTCAAAAAAGGGTTATTTCAATTTGCGTGGAAATTAGTTACTCAAAAAACTGTAGAGATGTAAGTATATCATACACCTAATGCATGCCATTGAACAGAATTTTTTAAATGTTTAAAGAAATTAACTTCGTTCTCATGATCCAACTGGAAAATTCCAGACATAAAGTGTCAGAATTATCAGTTAAAGGCGAGATTCTGAGGCAAATAAAAAGAGGTTACGTAATTATATTATCATTAACCCAATATCGAAGGTTCTGATTCAGGAATAATAATGGAGAAGAAATAAAAATTAGAGGCTATAACAAACCAAGAAAGATTGGATGATAAGTTCAAATTTCATGAGCCATCTTTACAGCTTTCCTGATTTTTTTTATAAAATGTGTGACGATTAATTTATGAATGTTAATAATAAATTAACCTTTGTACGACGCATTTTTGTTCATATATCTTAAAGGACCCCGCACAAAATGTATTGAAAAAAGGTCTCGGTGGATTTTGATAATTTTTTGATATTTTGTAGAACATGACCCCCCCGAACAAAAAATCATAATGACAAAACCCCGCAAAATGGACAGATTTTCATCTGCACCGCGCCAAAAGTACCCAGTAGTCTCCATGTAGCGTGAATGCTGGTCTAAAAGGGTACCTTTGGCGCGGTGCAGACGAAAATCTGTCCATTTTTCGGGGTTTTGTCAGAAGGATTTTTTGTTCGCGGGGCCATGACCTACAAAATATCACAGTTGCAGGGTGCTAAGTGTTTTCAGTGAGCTTCGCGCCAATAGCTTCTATGTAGCGTGAATGCTGGTCTGAAAGGGTACCTTTGGCGCGGTGCAGACGAAAATCTGTCCATTTTTCGGGGTTTTGTCAGAAGGATTTATTGTTCGTGGGTCATGTTCTACAAAATATCAAAAAATTATCAAAATCCACCGAGACCTTTTTTCAATACATTTTGTGCGGGGTCCTTTGTAGCCTTTGTCCTATAAAGTGGAAAAGAAGATTAAGGAAATACAAAATTCAAAATGTAACTTTTTCTTAGTTGCATTTCCCAAAAATAGTAACTATCGTTACATTTTTAGTTATTTTTGTATTTTAGAAATATATTTTTAAATTTAATTTTTACAAAACTTTATCCATAACTTACAAGTGATAGTTGTTACCCTTTTTAAGGGTATGTGACACAGTCAAATACCTATATTACCGACCTCATTTTTTCAGATTATTACATTTATTTTTTGAACCTAAAATCTTTTTTTGTAGATAGAATATCGGACTGAAACTTTGTAATATGTATCAGAAGACCATAAAGTACGTTTATGTACCTTATTTGAGTAGAAATTTCGCTAAAAATTATTTTCAAAGAAATTAAAACTGCGACGATTTTTGTACACATCGTCTTTGTACCTTGAAATTTTTTGAACCTAAAATCTTTTTTTTTGAGTAAAATATCGGCCTCAAACTTTGAGAAATGCAAGAGCC
>CAKNYM010052193.1:352529-371156 GCA_932195095.1 Andricus curvator | reverse complement strand
TGTATGAATTTTATATAATTTGTTGTCCACCTGGGATTAAATTAACAGAAATTAAAGAGTAGGTTCTGATTTTCAAAGTAAAACTAAAAGTTGAGAATCTTCAAAGTTAAAAAGAATAAAATTAAAAACCTAAATTTTTTGTAGTTGAAAAAAGGCCTTGCCTACGTGTACCGAAATTTGGGCACTGATAGCCCGATTTTTGCAGTGCGAATAACGGGAGCTAGAAAAGGGGCTATTTGTACCAACATTTCGGTATAAACAACCGGATTTTTTGGTACACATAGTCTTGAAAAAACTAAATGTGCAAATTTTGTAATTTGTAAATAAATCTGTGTTCAAATTAGAAAGAATTAAGTCATCGCGATTTTGTTTAATCCTTCACAAGTAGCAAAATATAGATAATTACGATTTTAATTAAATTTTTGTTATGTGATTATTCTTCTACACTTTTTTCTTATCAAAAAATTTCTGATTTTTCAGAAATTGCACAATTCCTTCAACAGTAAACGAAAAAACGGGCAATTTGTGTATCTATTGAGAAGGAAAAAATTACGCTTGCATTTGCTATTAACTTAACTAATATTTCTCCACCTTTGAGAGTGATGTGGTCAATCTTGTTCAATTCTTATTAAATTTTTTTGTGATTTTTTGAAATTCAGATGTCTCATAAGTCTTTATTGTTTCTCATTATTTATGTTTCAGAGTTTTTTCTATTTCCTTAGACTGAAATACATTTTTCCCAAAGACGGAAGTGATACCAAATCTATTTCTGCGATTTAGCAATGGGAAAAATAGCGTCAGGAACATTTGAGGAAAGGTTTGCGAGTTCCAGCATTGCATGAAAAATATAAAGTTTACGAACTTGGAATTTATAATCTGACAATGATTTTTTATTATAAGTGTAATTGATAGTTCCGAGATTATATAGAATCGACATAATTAAGAATATCTATTTTTAAACATATTTTCACTACAAGCTAGGCTATACGTATTAATCTAGGGTTAATAAATGTAACTGATTCATTTTGTTGCTGAAAGAATTACAGTAATTTATTTATCGTGTCTTTGGAAGGCTTCTATAAACCACAATGGCAAAAAACTGCAATTCCTTTACACGTTGGCTCACCGCTCTCCCGGTTTCTCCGATATAGACTTTGCCATAAGAGCAAGGAATTTTATATACTCCCGGATCACTGAGAGGTGCCTTTTTGTCTTGAGGGTTCAATTCAATCCCCTTTTTCTCTAAATAATTTTATGGCGATATTATTTTTATTCAATTGAATAATTTAAATACTTTTGATTTTTTTTTTAATTTATCAATCTGAACATTTCTAGCGTCTTTTGAAAAAATGGAAAGTCCTGAAATTGGTCTTATTTTTAAAAATAGTTTTTCCTTACTAGACAGACTTTCCCCTTTATATTTTTTATAGGCCGTTAATTTTTTACATTCTCATCGTAATGAGAAGTTTTATGTAAAATTTGACTTTGTTTCCTGTATAGGCACAATAACTTTTGAAAGACTGATCAGATTGGATTGAACTTTGGCACACGTTTTTAAGGCATAACAATAAATGACGAGTTCGTTAATCAGCCATTTTTGACTAACGGTTCCGGTTTCATCCATTGAAAATGTTTTTTTTTTAATAAAAAATTCCATTTTTAACCAAAACTATACGAGGTACGAAAAAAACGTTAATAAGCGAAGTTGTTCATCTCATAAAGATGAGAGTTATTAAAAATTCCATTTTGCGGTCAAACTATGCAAGATAAGAAAAAAAAAGTTTAAACAAAAAAGTTCTAGAAATTTATTGTTAATCATTTTTTGATAGGGCGCGCAGTTTTTTTTTTAATCGTAAAAAACAACATTAAAAACAAAACAAAAATTAAATTTTTGGAAGAACGAAACAAGATATACGAAACAAATTAATAGATGAAAGTTGTTCGCCCAAAAATGTATAAAATTTATTGTTAATCATTTTTTGATAGGGTGCGTAGTTTTTGTTTTAATCGCAAAAAATAACATTAAAAACCAAAAAATTTAATTTTTGGAAAAACGAACCAAGATATGAAACAAATTAATAGATGGAAGTTGTTCACCCAAAAAGATCTACAAATTTGTTATTAATCATTTTTGATAGGCCGCGCAGTTTTTGTTTTAATCATAAAAAGTACATTAAAAATCCAAAAAATCAAATTCATTGTTGACCAAGAAAGATGACTTTTTAAGTAAAAATTAAAAAAAAAAAAAATTTACAAAAAAGTTAATTTTTCAACAAAAAAGTTAATTTTCTACCAAATAATTAAATTTTCATAAAAATCATTAATTTTTTAACGAAATAGTTAATTTTCAACCATAAATGGAATAGTTAAATTTACATAAAAAATTAATTTCTAACAAAGAAAAATAAATCGAATTTTCAAGTAGTTGTAGATGAATTTTTTGCGAAGACTTATTTTCAACTAGTTGAATTAAACGAAAATATACGAATTTTTCACAAAATAGTTGAATCCTTAACCAAATAGATGAATTTTCAATCAAGAAACATGAGTTTTCAACTAAAAAGATATTTTTTGAAACAAAAACTGGAATTGTTAATTTTTTCTTTACAAAATTGTTTTTCAATAAAAAAAAAGAATTTTCAACAAAACAGTTGAATTCTCAATAAAAATATGAATTTTAAACAAAATAAAATAATTTTCTACCAAAGAAAAAAAATCTTTCAACCAAAAATGGAATACTTAAATTTACATATAGAAAATAAATTTTTAAGAAAAGAAAAACAACAAATTTTCAACAAAAAAGGTAGATTTCCAAAAAATCTTTTTAAAAAACTAAATTGTCAACCAAGTACATTTTTAACAAAACTTTCAACTAACTAGAGGAATTTACAACGAAAAAAGATGAATTTTTAAACAAATACTCGATAAGATTTATACCAAAGAGATTAATATTCTAACAAAAAATAAGATTCTTCAACAAAATTGTTGAATTTTTTCGAAGACTGTTGAATTCTCAACAAAAAGTTAATTGTTAAACACTTGAATTTTAGACCAAAAAGATTAATTTTCTACCAGTAAAGGCAAATTTTAAAACAAATACATGAATTTTCAAGGAAGTAGTTGAAGTTTCAACTAAGAAAGATGAATTTTCAACAAAATAGTTGAATTTTTATCTAAAAAGGTAAATTTTCAACCAGAAATGGAATAGTTAAATTTTCAGTAAAAAATGTATTTTCTACCAAAAAATAAATTTTCAACCAGAGATTAATTTTCAACTGAAATGATGAATCGTCAACTGAAATAGTTAAATTTTCATTTAAAAAATAAATTAGAACCAAAAAACAACAAAAAAGTTAAATTTTCGACAAAAGGGATGCCGTTTCAACTAAAATAAAGAATCTTCAACAAGAAAATTACTTTTTGACAAAATTGTGGAATTTTCTACAACGCAAAATTAATTTTTAACCACATTTTTTGAACCAAAAAATTGAATTGTCAACTTTTTCTTTAAAAAATTTGACTTCAACAAAAGGAAAACGAATTTTCAACGAAAAACAGACGAATTTAAAAAAAAAATTGAATGCTTAACCAAATAGATGAATTTTTAATTAAAAAAGTTATTTTTTGAACTAAAAATGGAATCTTCAATTTTTGCTTTAAATAAATTAAATTTCAACAAGAAAAAAAATCGGATTTTCAATACAAAAGACGAATTTTGTAACTAAATAGTTGAATTCTCAACCAAAAAGATGAATTTTCAACTTGTAAATTATAAATTTTCAACCAAAAGAAGTTAAATTTTTGATAAAAGGGATGAATTTTCAACTAAAATAAAGAATCTTCAACAAAAAAATTACTTTTTAACAAAATTGTGGAATTTTCTACAAAGCAAGATTAATTTTTAACCAAATCAGATTCATTCTCAACGAAAAATGTAGTATACCATTAAGCCATTTCCCTTTCAGGGTAGGCGTGACACTACCCGATTCGGGTAGTGTTTCTAGGTGGATAGCTTGTAGTAAAATAACTACAAGTGTGGGCTCACCACACCCACGATGTTCCAACAGCACTCAGTTTTCTCGAATGGTCACCCATCCAAGTACTAACCGCGCCCAACGCTGCTTAACTTCAGTGATCTGACGAGAACTGGTTTTTTCAGCGTGGTATGGCTGTTATAGAAATTAATTTTTTATGTAAATTTAACTATTAATAACCAAAACAGACATTAATTTTAATTACAAAATAGTTTAAATCGACTAAAAAAGACGGATTTCCAACAAAACTGTTGACTTTTCAACCAAAAAGGATACTTTTTAAAGAACTTGTCAAATATAGTTGAATTTTCAACAAAGTGAGATGAATTTTCAATTCAAAAGATTTTTTTTTAACCAAAAAATGGAATCGTCAATTTTTTCTTTAAAAAATTAAATTTCAACAAAAAAAAAAGAAATTTTCAACCAAAAAAAAACGACTTTTTGACCGAATAGTTGAATCCTCAACCACAAAAATCAATTTTCTACCAAACTTTTGAATTTTCAACTAATAAATGATAATTTTTTAACAAAAAATGGAATAATTAAACTTGCTTATAAGGAAATAAATGTTAACAAAAAAAACGAGTTTTCAACAAAAAAGGTAAATTTCAACAAATTCAACAAAATTGTTGAATTTTTTCAAAGTCTGTTGAATTTTCAACAAAAAATTCATTGTTCACCAAGAAAGATGGCTTTTTAAACTAAAACGATATTTTTTGAACCAAAAAATGGAAAGGTCAATTTTTTCTTTAAAAAATTTGATTTCAACAAAAGAAAAATGAATTTTCAAACAAAAAAGACGAGTTTTGAACAAAATAGTTGAATCCTTAACCTAATAGATGAATTTTTAGCTGAAAAAGATATTTTTTGAAACAAAAATGGAATTATAAATTTTTGCTATAAAAAATTAAATTAAAAAAAAAAGAATATTCAACAAAAAAAGACGAATTTTTAACCGAATAGTTTAATCCTCAACCAAAAAGATGCATTTTGAACAAAATACAAGAATTTTCTACCAAACAATTGAATTTTCAAATGATAAATGATCAATTTTTAACAAAAAATGGAATAATTAAACTTGCATAAAAAAAAAAATTTTCAACAAAAAAGGTAAATTTTCAAAAAAAGACGTCATTCTTTTAAAAAACTACGTTCTACGAAAAAATACGACTTCTCAACAAAATTGTTGAATCCTTAACCAAATAGATGAATTTTTAACTAAAACAGATATTTTTTGAACCAAAAATGGAATCGTCTATTTTTTCTTAAAAAACAATTAAATTTCAAAAAAGGTGACGAACAAAATAGTTAAATTTTCATCTAGCAAAAGTAGTTCAACTTTCAACCTTGTAGTTGAATTTTCAACCAAAAAAGATGAATTTTTAATGAAACAGTTAAATTTTCAACTAAAAAGATGAATTTTCAACCAAAAAGGATACTTTTCAACAAAACCAAAAAGGATACTTTTTAAAGAACTTGTCAAATATAGTTGAATTTTCAACCAATTGAGATCAATTTTCAACTCAAAAGATATTTTTTTAACCAAAAAATGGAATTGTCAATTTTTTCTTTAAAAAATTAAATTTCAACAGAAACAAACGAATTTTCAACCAAAAAAAAAAACGAATTTTTGACCGAATAGTTGAATCCTCAACCAAAAAAAAATCAATTTTCTACCAAACATTTGAATTTCCAACTAATAAATGATACATTTTTAACACAAAATGGAATAATTAAACTTGCTTATAAAAAATAAATGTTAACAAAAAAAATCGAGCTTTCAACAAAAAAGGTAAATTTCAACAAATTCAACAAAATTGTTGAATGTTTTCAAAGTCTGTTGAATTTTCAACAAAAAAGTTCATTGGGGACCAAGAAAAATGTCTTTTTAAACTAAACGGATATTTTTTTAACAAAAAATGGAAAGGTCAATTTTTTCTTTAAAAAATTTGATTTCAACAAAAGAAAAATGAATTTTCCAACAAAAAAGACGAGTTTTGAACAAAATAGTTGAATCCTTAACCTAATAGATGAATTTTTAGCTGAAAAAGATATTTTTTGAAACAAAAATGGAATTATAAATTTTTTCTATAAAAAATTAAATTAAAAAAAAAGAATATTCAACAATAAAGACGAATTTTTAACCGAATAGTTTAATCCTCAACCAAAAAGATGTATTTTGAACAAAATACAAGAATTTTCTATTAATCAATTGAATTTTCAAATGATAAATGATAAATTTTTTAAATAAAAAATGGAATAATTAAACTTGCATACAAAAAAAATAAATTTTCAACAAAAAAGGTAAATTTTCAAAAAAAGACGTAATTCTTTTAAAAAACTACGTTCTACGAAAAAATACGACTTTTCAACAAAATTGTTGAATCCTTAACCAAGTAGATGAATTTTTAACTAAAAAAGATATTTTTTTAACCAAAAATGGAATCGTCCATTTTTTCTTTAAAAAAAATTAAATTTCAACAAAGGTGACGAACAAAATAGTTAAATTTTCAACTAAAAGATGAATTTTCCACCAGCACTTTTCAACCAAAAAGGATACTTTCCAACAAAACTGTTGACTTTTCAATCAAAAAGGATACTTTTTAAAGAACTTGTCAAATATAGTTGAATTTTCAACCAATTGAGATCAATTTTCAACTCAAAAGATATTTTTTTAACCAAAAAATGGAATTGTCAATTTTTTCTTTAAAAAATTAAATTTCAACAACAAAAAAAACGAATTTCCAAACAACAAAAACCTACTTTTTGACCGAATAGTTGAATCCTCAACAAAAAAAAATCAATTTTCTAACAAACATTTGAATTTTCAACTAATAAATGATACATTTTTAACACAAAATGGAATAATTAAACTTGCTTATAAAAAATTAATGCTAAAAAAACGAGTTTTCAACAACAAAGGTAAATTTCAACAAATTCAACAAAATAGTTGAATCCTTAACCAAATAGATGAATTTTTAACTAAAAAATATATTTTTTGAAACAAAAATGGAATCATAAATTTTTTCTATACAAAATTAAATTAAAAAAAAAAAGAATATTCAACAAAAAAAGACGAATTTTTAACCGAATAGTTGAATCCTCAACCAAAAAGATGTATTTTGAACAAAATACAAGAATTTTATACCAAACAATTAATTTTCAACTAATAAATGATACATTTTTAACAAAAAAATGGAATAATTAAACTTGCATACAAAAAAATAAATCTTTAACAAAAAAAGGTAAATTTTCAAAAAAATGACGTTTTTCAAAACTACGTTCTACCAAAAAATAAGACTTTTCAACAAAATTGTTAAATCCTTAACCAAAAATAGATGAATTTCAAAAAGATATTTTTTGAACCAAAAATGGAATCGACCATTTTTTCTTTAAAAAAATTAAATTTCAATAAACAAAAAAAGGTATTTAAAAAAAAAGACGAATTTTGTAACTAAATAGTTGAGACCTCAACCAAAAAGATTAATGTTCTACCAAAAAAGACGAATTTTTTGGAAAGCTGTTGAATTTTCAACAAAAAAGTACATTGTTAACCGAGAATTATGACTTTTTAAGTCAAAAGGATATTTTTTGTACCAAAAATTGCCAATTTTTTCTTCAACAAAATTTAATTTAATTAAAAGAAAAACGAATTTTTAACCAAAAAATTCAAATTTTGAACAAAATAGTTTAATCCTTAACCGAATAGATGAATTTTTAACTAAAAAATTCAAATTTTGAACAAAATAGTTGAATCCTTAACCGAATAGATGAATTTTTAACTAAAAAAGATATTTTTTTTATCCAAAAATGGAATCTTCAATTTTTGCTTTAAAAGCATTAAATTTCAACAAACAAAAAAAAGGTGACGAACAAAATAGCTCAATTTTCAACCAGCAAAAGTAGTTCAACTTTCAACCGTGTAGTTGAATTTTCAACTAAAAAGATGAATTTTCCACAAGCACTTTTCAACCAAAAAGGATACTTTTGAACAAAATTGTTTAATTTCCAAACAAGAAAATGAAATGAACCTGATTTTGAAATAAATACACTCAATCTATCATAAAAGTGATTTCTTAGTTTATTTTCATAAATTATCAACAAATATGTATAATATATAATATATACGATTTGCTATTTTCTTGCCATTCAGCATGGCGAACTCGATTATAGAAAACCTATTACCAAAACAAAACATTCAATTTATACACAATTTTTCATGCTAGCTGCACCACGGAAATAAAAATATATTTACAACAACTATTCAATACGTGAATTCTAACGAATCAAACTAAACATATAAAAGCGATTCGTACTACATATACATATACATATCAACCGTAGCACCACCTCCATTTTTTACATGTGCATGTTGCAAACACGCGGATCGCCACTGGCTTCACATTTCGAATAATAAAATAAAAACTCGGCTACTTTTTCTTTGGTCCATTCAGAAATCACCGATCATCGAAGAAGTGTGAAATTTGCACTGAAAAATGTATCCTAAAAACGAAAAAATTAAGTTTTCTCGTGTCCCTGATAATAATCAGCCGGTTATCACTTTGATGATGTACATGTGCCGTGATTTTCTTAATTCTCTTCTCGGTAAATATAAATATTGAACACTAAATACGTGAATTTTTGTTCGCAGTCGTTTTCGATTCCATTATGACTTCGATATCCAGACAGGATGTGGCTCGAGACTAATTTCCTTTTTGTGCGATTCCTTCTCGTCGACGGGTTCCTCACGAATGGCCCATACCATTCTCAACATAATGACCGCCAGAACCGAGTCCATCGGATCCATGAAGCCTCTCTGAATCCACTTTGGAATTGTCTCGCGAGCGTGTGCGAAACCCAATTTTTGCAGGATGTAGTCTATTCCGTAGGGTTCGATGGATTTTCCAGCCCACGAGAGCAATCTGGAATCAAAGATTTTCGTATTTTTATTATAAGATGATGTAGAGTAGAGTTCTTGAATGCTCAAGAATTCACGTTGAGCAAATCAGTATACGTTTTTTAAATTACAGAGTTGCTACAGGTCAGGTAATTCCAGAAAGTCAGGGAATGTCAGGGAAAACCTGACAGAGTTAGGGAATTTTCGATAAATTAAAGTTAAAGATAATTTTATTATTATGGTAGAAAATCGCAAATATTTGGTGGAAAATTAATCTGTTTTAGTTGAGGATTTAAACTACTTTGTTGAAAATTCATCTTTTTTTCAATTAATGCAACTATTTTTGGTATAAAATTAAAATCTTTTTTGTGGTTGAAATATATCACATTTTTCGTTGTGAATCAGGGTGTCTACCCAAAACCTGGAAAAAAATTCCCTGACAATCCCAGGTTTTTTCCAGGTATCTCAAGATTTTTCCAGGTTTTTTTCATAGTACGGAAGCCATTCAAATATTTCGCATTTTTAAAATTTTAAAGTATATTACAATATATTCTTAAATACAAAAGTACCAGCGATAAATGAAATAATTAAATAATACTAAAAACATACTTAATCATTTCCCGAATTTTTCCCTAAAGTTCATGACTTTGAATAATAATTCAAATAAATTTTTGTTATATCTTCTTATACTTAAAATTCAGTACATATTTAGGTAAAATTAATGTGGGTACTATATTAAATTCAATTTAAACCGCTTCAAATTCCTCATTTTTAAAGTAAAAATATTGCGTTTTAACACGATATATGGGTTTTTAACAAAATAGGTAAATTTTCAACCAAAAAGATTAATTTTCTACCAAAAAAGACGATTTTTCAACAAAATACATGAATTATTAACCAGTAGTGTAATTTTCAACTAAAAAAGATCAATTTTTAACCAAATAGTTGAATTTTGAACTAAAAAAGACCAGCTTTGTACCAAAAATGGAATAATTTAATTTTCCTTAAAAAAAATTAATTAACCACAAAAAAATTTCAACCAAAGTGATGAATTGTCAACTAAAACTAGGAATCTTCAACTGAAATAGATGATTTTAAAACTAAAATAATGAATATTTAACTGGAATACTTGAATTTTCAATCAAAAATATTACTTTCATACCAAAAAAACACGATTTTTCAAGAAAATGCATGAATTCTCAACCAAATATTGAATTTTCAACTTAGAAAGATCATTTTTCAACGAAATAGTTGCATTTTGAACTAAAAAAGATCAGTTTTCAACCAAAAATGGAATAGCTTAATTTTCGTTTAAAAAAATCTTTTCCACACAAAAAAAACAACAAATTTTCCGCCAAAGTGATGAATTTTCAACTAGAATGATGAATCTTTAACTGGAAAAATTGATTTTTCAACCAGAAAAGTTAATTTTGAAACAAGAAGATTTATTTTCTACAAAAAAGACGACTTTCAACAAAATACATGAATTTTGAAACACAAAAGATCAATTATCAATCAAAAATGGAATACTTAAATTTGCATTAGAAACAAATATTAATTTTCAACCAAACTGATGCATTTTCAACTAATTAATTTCTACCAAAAAATACGATTTCTCAACAAAATACATGAATTCTCAAGCAAATAGTTGAATTTTAAACTAAAAAAGATCAGTTTTCAAACAAAAATGGAATAATTAAATTTTTATTTTAAAAAAATCAATTTTCCACACACAAAAAATGTCAACCAAAGTGATGAATTTTCAACTAAAATTATGAATCTTCAACTGGAATAGATGAATGTAAACCAAAAGGATGAATTTTCAAATAAAATTATGAATATTTAACTGGAATACTTGAATTTTCTACCAAAACGATTAATTTTTAAACAAGAAGATTGATTTTCTACCAAATAGACGATTTTTCAAGAAAATACATAAATTCTCAACCAAATATTGAATTTTCAACTGAAAAAGATGATTTAAAAAAAAATTAATTTTCCACATAAAAAAAAAATCAGCTAAGTGATGAATTTTCAACTAGAATGATGACTATTCAACTAAAATAGATGAATTTGAACCAAAAAGATGAATTTATAACAAAACACTTTACTTTTAACCAAGTAGTTTTATTTTCAATGAAAAGGATGAATTTTCAAAAGAAATGATGAATATTTAACTGGAATACTTCAATTTTCTATCAAAAAATATGATTTTTCAAAAAAGTACATGAATTTTCAGCGAAATAGTTGAATTTTCAACTAAAAAAGATAAATTGTCAATACAAAAATGAATAGTTAACTTTTCAGTTCAAAAAATTGATGTTTAATCAAAGAGATGAATTTTCAAATAGAATGTTGGAATATTCAATTAGAATAGTTACATTTTCAGTTAAAAAGAGAATTTTAACAACAACAAAAAACTATTTTGCAAAAACATAGTTACATTTTCAACCAAAAAGATTAATTTTAACTAAAATTAATTTTCAACCGAAAAAGAAACAAATTTTCAAAAATTAGCTCATTTTACAACTAATGAGATGAATTTTCAATTAAAATGATGAGTCTTCAACCAAAGAAAATTAATCTTTAACGAAAAACTTTAACTTTAAATCAAGTAATTAAATTTTCCTTCCAAAAAAGATGAATTCTGAACGAAAATCCAAAACAGTCGAATTCAACCAAAAAAAGAAAAATTTTCAACATGAGTTGAATTTTCAACTAAAAAGATTATTTTTTCGCCAAAAAGAACGATTTTTCAACAAAATGAAATAATTTTTAGCCAGATACTTGAATTTTCAACTAAAAACGATCAATTTTCAATAAAAAATGGAATAGTTCAATTTTCAGTTAAATAAATTAATTTCAAACCAAAAAAAAAACGAATTTTCAACAAAATAGTTAAATTCAGTAATATAAAGTCACTTTTGCAAATTAAGAATCATTGTTATTCAATTTTATATTGGAATTTTTAAAAAAATTAAGCACGCTCACGAAAAAATTCCCTGACTTTAAAAAAAATTCCCTGACATTTCCAGGTTTTTCCAGGTATATAAAAATTCCCTGACAATTCCAGGTTTTCCAGGTTTTCCAGGTAGGGTAGACACCCTGTGAATTCATCTTTTTTGGTAGAAAATTCAACTACTTAGTTGGAAGTGGAATTACTTTGTTAAAAATTAATTTGTTTTTCTTAGTTGAAAATTTAACTACTTCGTTGAAAATGCATTTTTTTCTGAAAATAAAACTACTTGGTTGGCAGTTAAACCCTTTTGCTAAAAATTATTTTTTTTTCTTTTAGTTAAAATTTCGTCTATTCCGGTTGAAGATTCATTTGAAAAAACTGATCTTTCTTAGAAGATAATTCAACTATTTGGTTGAGAATTAATCTTTTTTAATTGAAAATTCAACTATTTGGTTAAAAATTCATCTATCTTGTTAAAAATGCAATATTTTAAACTTGAAAATAAAAATTTGTTTGAATTATTGTTCAAATTCATGGACTTTAAGGTCAAATTCAAAAAATTATTATGTTTGTACTATTATTTAATTATTAATTAATCTATGGTGCTAATATATTTAAGAAGATTTTGTAATATTATTTGTCAAAGCTTTCTAAATGAAACATATCAATTGAATCCCTAGAAACTGAACAAAAAACATTATTTATAATAAACTCGCGAAAAATAATATTCCTAGTCGATTGTTTTAAAAAATGCGAAATATTTGAATGGAAAATATTTTTATATTTTAATTTAATTAATGAAAGTCAGGGAACGTCAGGGAAAACCTGCCAGAGTTAGGGAATTTTCAATAAATTACGGTTTAAATTAATTTTATTATTATGGCTGAAAATCGCAACTATTTGGTTGAAAATTAATCCATTTTGCTTGAGGATTTAAACCATTTTGTAGAAAATTCATCTTTTTTGGTTGAATTCAACTATTTTTGGTGGAAAATTCAACTACTTAGTTGCAAATGGAACTACTTTGTTAAAAATGCATTTATTTGATTGATGTTTCATCATTTTAATTAAAACCTCCTTCTTTTGTTCAAAACTTAATTCTTTTGTGGACAATAATGTTTTCTAGATGAGAATTAATTGTTTTTAATGAAAATTTAACTCGTACATCTTTGGTTCAAAATTTATCTACTTAAGTTAAAAATTCAAATATCTGGTTTAAAATTCCTGTATTTTATTGAAAACTCGAAGTTCGTGGGAGAATATTTAATCTTTTTGATGACTAATTATACTTTTGGTTGGAAATTCCTTTAAAAATTTAAATATTTGGTTGAAAATTGATCTTCTTGGTTTAAAAAAAAATTTTCTTATTTAGAATTCATTTTTTAAACTGGAAATATAACTTCAATTTTTTGTCGAAAATTTATCTTTTCTGATAGAAATTTAATCTTCTTGGTTGAAAATTATACAATTTTCGTTAAAAATTTACTTTAATTTTATTGAAAATTATTATTTTTTTATTAAAAATTTAACTATTCTATTTTTATTTGAAAATTTATCTGTTTTCGGTGAAAATTCAAATATTTGTTGAAAATCCGTCTTTTTTTTTTGTAAAAGAGTACTCTCATTAGTTTAAATTTAATCTTTTTGGTTAAAAATTAATTTCTTTGGTTGAAAATTCCTTTCTTTTTAGTTGAAAATTAATTTTTTAACTGAAGATATAGCTATATTTTCGCTTGAAATTTTATATTTTTAGTTTGAAATTCATGTATTTGCTTAAAAATTAAATTTTGTTTAGTTGAAGGTTCATCATTTTAGTTGAAAATGCACTTCAACTATTACATTTTTGGTGGAAAATTTACTTTTTTTGATAGAAATGTAATATTTTTCGTTAAAAAATTATCTGTTTAGTAGAAAATTCAACTATTCTATTTTTTGTTAACAATTAATTTCTTTCATTGGAAAAAAAACTGTTTGGTTGAAAATTCGTTTCTTTTTAATTGAAAATTATTTTTTTTTAACTGAAGATATAACTATTCCATTTTCGGTTGAAAATTTATACTTTTAGTTGAAAATTAATCAATTTTGCTGAAAACTCGTTTATTTTAATTTACTTTTCTAACTACAAATTGAAATATTATATTTTTGGTTTGTAAATTTAGCTTTTTTATTATTTTTTTTTTAATTAAGATTGAAAAGAATTCCATTTTATCATGAACAATTTTTGCAAAATAAGCAAAAAATTCACAATCAAAAAATAAAATTCAAAAGCAACCTCACTTTTCGGCTCATTAGAGACAAAAATAACAATGAAAAAAGAGGGAGAAAAAGGGAAAAAGTCAACCAAAAACCAACATCTCACTTTTTTCTTTAAATTGAGTTTACATAGTTTTACCTCATTTTCTTTCGTAAGAAATCTTTCTTTTTATCAAAAAATTTAAAAAAAAATGTTGTGAATTATAGCAATTTTTTAGAAATGTATTTAAATATTTTGGATTGTTTTCTTTTCCTAATTGGAAAATTGAATAATCTAAATAGATTGGTTTTGAATCAACCACACAAAAAAAAACCTTTTTTAGTTCAAAATTGAATTATTTTGTTAAAAAATCATTTTTTTGTTACGAAAAAAATGTTTTTTTTTTTAAATTCGTTTTTTTTTTTTGGTTGAACATCTATTTTTCTGACATTGTAATTATTCTAATCTTGATTTAAAAAAATTTTGTTTAGATGGAAATTCATAAACTTTGTTGACAATGATTCTTTTTTTGGTAGAAAATTAATCTTTTGGGTTGAAAATTCAACTGAATATTTGGTTAAACATTCATATTTTTGGTTGAAGATTCATCATTTCAGTTAAAAATTCATTTCTTTGGTTGATAATTTATCTTTTTGACTTGAAAACGCAAAAAAAATTGTTTTAGATATATTTAGAAACAAATTTTATTTTGCATTAATATTATTAATCTTCTAGGTGTATAGTTGGTTTTATAACTAGAAGAATTTAGAAATTGGTATATTGTAGCAACCCTGATATTTAATGCGAATAATATGTTTTCTATTACTTTGACTTCTTTTATCATTTAAATTTAGAATCATTTCCAATTTGAAACGATGCATTTTCCCGCGAAATTTAAATAATGTAATTATTATTGATAAAAGTAGAAAATACGATTAAAAAAAAAATGTTTTAAATCGATTAAAGCACTTGAAATATATCATAAATTTCATTACATGATATAAATGCCATTTTCAATAAGTTAGATTTAAACTTCTTCAAAATATTCAGTTCATTTGTTAACTTTTTTAAATATAAAATTATTCAGTTTAGAATGTTCTAAAATCTTAAAGTTTACAAATTTTCCATTTTAGGTCTTGATTTTTAGGCATACATTTTCAATTTAAAGAATTCTAAAATGTAGTTCTTAAGACTTAAACAATTAAAAAGCAATTAAAAGCGTTTAACATATAATTTTTTTTATAAAAAACGTTTTAAGTATATCAGCTGTAAATATAAAATTATTATTATTTAAGTTGAACTGCAGTTCAAGTATTAAAAATTGAACAATTATTCATTTTACAAAACGATTCTGAATTTATTCAAAATTAAACAGTTTACAGAATTCAACGTTTTTTTTAAAACTTTTTTTAACTTACTAACTTAACTTACTAATTTAACTTTTCGAGTATATTTGAGTATGTACTGTAATTGAAATGTAAAATTTCTTACCGCACAGTAGGTTCAAGGTGCCAAGTTTTACACCTGTACGACCGCCAGTCTTTGATGAACATTTCTGCAGGATCAAATTGCTTTCTTTTTTTCTCCTCTTCAGAATTTGCTGAAGTCGACGCACTCGTAGTGTTTGTATTCGCACTTTCTTGCACATCCGGACCTCTTCCTCCAAAATTCTGCATCGCGTGCTTCAAAAAGCATAAATTAATTAAATTAATAGTTATTTTAATATTAACAATTAATTAAAAATTTAATATAATTTTAATTTTGATTTAAAATATAATTTAGTCAATAAATTTAATTAATTATACTTCACGAAATATTTTTAATGAATTAAAATTGAATTAAACTTAAATCAAATACGTAAAAATCCGTATAGATCCCTTGAAGTTCCTTGAAATCTTATCATTTCTTTTAAAATCTTATGAAACCCTTATCTGTATATATATATATATATATATATAGTTAAAAGTTTGTCATAAGGACAACCGCAGGATTTCGCCGGGAGCGGGTGCTAATCTGAAAAATTGTATATATATATATATATTATATATATATATTGTATATATATATATATATATATATATTTATCTTCGAAATCCGTAAAAATTCTTAGAAGTCCCTTGAAATTAAATTTCATTTATTCTCTGAAGTTCTCTAAAAATCCATTAGAATCTCTTGAAATCTTTTAAAAATCTTTGGATTTTTCGAGAAATCCTACGAAATTCTTTGAAAATCCTTTAAATCTTAAATCTCGTTAAATCCCTTGGAATTAAACAAAAACTAAACTCCTAAAACTCCCTTGAAAAATGAAATTTTATTTCTTTTATTCCTTAAAGTTCTTTAGAAATCCGTGGAAATCCTTTGAAATTTTTTTAATATAATTGATATCCAGTTTTTTTTTCAATTCTTTGGATTTTTCTGAAAATCTTTAAAATTTTTGAAATCTCGTTAAATTCCTTCGCATAAAAAAAGACTTCTAAAATCACTTGAATTTGATAAAATCCCTTAAATCTTATGAAATCTGTAATATCTTTCAAAATTCCTTCAAAAATGATGAAATCCTCAGCAAACCCGTAAAATCCCATAATTATTATTAGGCCCCTTGAATTTAAACTTAGTTAGTTAGTTTAATTCAATTATACTTAATTATATTTAAATTATATTTAATTATATTCAAAATACTCTAAAAGCTTCGAAATCCTTGAAAATCTTTGAAATCTTATAATTTATTTTGAAATCCTATGAATCCCTTAAATATGGTGAAATTTACGAAATTTGTAAAAATCCTCAGAAATCCCTAGAATTATCTTGAAATTTTATAATTTCCTTTGAAATCTTATGAATTTCTTAAATATGGTGAAATCTCCGAAATCCGTTAAAATCCGTAGAAATCCCTAGAAGTCTCTTGCAATTCTATAATTTCTTTTGAAATCCTATGAAACCCTTAAATATGGTGAAATCTCCTAAATCCGTTAAAATTCTTAGAAATCCCTAGAAGTCCCTTGAAATTACATTTCATTTATTCCCTAAAGTTCTCTAAAAATCCATTAGAATCTTTTTAAAATCTTTGGATTTTTCTGAAATCCTACGAAATTCTTTGAAAACCCTTAAAATATTTGAAATCTCGTTAAATTCCTTGAAATTAAAAAAAAGCTAAACTCCTAAAATTCCCTTGCAAAATAAAATTTTATTTCATTTATTCCTTAAAGTTCTTTAGAAATCCGTGGAAACCCCTTGACAATTTTTTAATACAATTGATATCGACTTTTTTTCAATTCTTTGGATTTTTCTGGAAATCCTTAAAGTTTTTGAAATCTCGTTAAATTCCTTCGAATTCTGCATCGCGTGCTTCAAAAAGCATAAATTAATTAAATTAATAGTTATTTTAATATTAATAATTAATTAAAAATTTACTTTAATTTTAATTTTGATTTAAAATATAATTTGGTCAATAAATTTAATTAATTATACTTCATAGAATATTTTTAATGAATTAAAATTGAATTAAACTTAAATCAAATACGTAAAAATCGGTATAGATCTATAGAAGTTCCTTGAAATCTTATCATTTCTTTTAAAATCCTATGAAACCTTTAACTATGGGGAACTCTTCAAAATCCGTAAAAATGTATACATTTCATTTCATTTATTCCCTAAAGTTCTCTAAAAATTCATTAGAATCTCTTGAAATCTTTGGATTTTTCTGAAATCCTACGAAATTCTTTGAAAACCCTTAAAATATTTGAAATCTCGTCAAATTCCTTGGAATTAAAAAATACTAAACTCCGAAAATTCCCTTGAAAAATGAAATTTTATTTCATTTATTCTTTAAAGTTCTTTAAAAATCCGTGGAAATCCCTTGAAAATTTTGTAATATAATTGATATCCAGTTTTTTTTCAATTCTTTGGATTTTTCTGAAAATCCTTAAAATTTTTGAAATCTCGTTAAATTCCTTCGAATAAAAAAAACTCCTAAACTCGTTAAAATCCTTGGAATCACTTGAAATTGATAAAATCCTTTAAATTATGCGAAATCCCTAGTAATCCCACACACAATAAGTAAAATCCCGTAAACCATCTTGAAATCTGTAATATCTTTCAAAATTCCCTCAAAAATGATGAAATCCTCAGCAAACCCGTAAAATCCCATAAAATCTTACAAGGCCCCTTGAATTCAAGTATTTCAAAATACTCTAAAAGCTTCGAAATCCTTGAAAATCCTTGAAATCTTATAATTTCTTTTGAAATCCTATGAATCCCTTAAGTATGGGGAAATCTCCGATATCTGTAAAAATCCTTAGAAATCCCTAGAATTCTCTTGAAATTTTATAATTTCCTTTGAAATCCTATGAATTTCTTAAATATGGTGAAATCTTCAAAATCCGTAAAAATCTTTAGAAATCCCTAGAAATTACATTTCATTTATTCCCTAAAGTTCTCTAAAAATCCATTAGAATCTCTTGAAATCTTTTAAAAATCTTTGGATTTTTCTGAAATCCTACGAAAT
>CAKNYM010052193.1:332710-352519 GCA_932195095.1 Andricus curvator | reverse complement strand
ATATCCAGTTTTTTTTCAATTCTTTGGATTTTTCTGAAAATCCTTAATGTTGTTGAAATCTCGTTAAATTCCTTCGAATAAAAAAAACTCCTAAACTCATTAAAATCCTTTTAAATCACTTGAATTTGATAAAATCTCTTAAATCTTATGAAATCTGTAATATCTTTCAAAATTCCTTCAAAAATGATGAAATCCTCAGCAAACCCGTAAAATCCCATATAATTTTATAAGGCCCCTTGAATTTATGTCTTTCAAAATACTCTAAAAGCTTCGAAATCCTTGAAAATCTTTGAAATCTTATAATTTATTTTGAAATCCTATGAACCATTTAAATATGGTGAAATCTACGAAATCTGTAAAAATCCTTAGAAATCCCTAGAATTATCTTGAAATTTTATAATTTCTTTGAAATCCTATGAATTTCTTAAATATGGCGAAATCTCCGAAATCCGTTAAAATCCGTAGAAATCCCTAGAAGTCCCTTGAAATTACATTTCATTTCATTTATTCCCTAAAGTTCTCTAAAAATTCATTAGAATCTCTTGAAAAATTTTAAAAATCTTTGGATTTTCTGAAATCCTACGAAAATCTTTTAAACCCCTTAAAATATTTGAAATCTCGTTAAATTAAATTGTTCTGAAATCCTACGAAATTCTTTGAAAATCCTTAAAATATTTGAAATCTCGTTAAATTCCTTGGAATTAAAAGAAAACTAAACTCCTGAAACTTCCTTGAAAAATGAAATTTTATTTCATTTATTCCTTAAAATTCTTTAGAAATCCGTGAAAATCCCTTGAATTTTTTTTAATTTAATTGATATCCAGTTTTTTTTAATTCTTTGGATTTTTCTAGAAATCCTTAAAGTTTTTGAAATCTCGTTAAATTCCTTCGAATAAAAAAAACTCCTTAACTCGTTAAAATCCTTGGAATCACTTGAAATTGATAAAATCCTTTAAATTATGCGAAATCCCTAGTAATCCCACACACAATAAGTAAAATCCCGTAAACCATCTTGAAATCTGTAATATCTTTCAAAATTCCTTCAAAAATGATTAAATCCTCAGCAAACCCGTAAAATCCCATAAAATCTTACAAGGCCCCTTGAATTCAAGTATTTCAAAATACTCTAAAAGCTTCGAAATCCTTGCAAATCTTTGAAATCTTATAATTTCTTTTGAAATCCTATGAATCCGTTAAATATGGGGAAATCTCCGATATCTGTAAAAATCCTTAGAAATCCCTAGAATTCTCTTGAAATTTTATAATTTCCTTTGAAATCCTATGAATTTCTTAAATATGGTGAAATCTTCAAAATCCGTAAAAATCTTTAGAAATCCCTAGAAATTACATTTCATTCATTCCCTAAAGTTCTCTAAAAATCCATTAGAATCTGTTGAAATCTTTTAAAAATCTTTGGATTTTTCTGAAATCCTACGAAATTCATTGAAAACACTTAAAATATTTGAAATCTCGTTAAATTCCTTGGAATTACAAAAAAAAACTTAGCTCCTAAAACTCCCTTGAAAAATGAAATTTTATTTCATTTATTCCTTAAAGTTCTTTAGAAATCTTTGGAAATCCCTTGAAAATTTTGTAATATAATTGATATCCAGTTTTTTTCAATTCTTTGGATTTTTCTAAAAATCCTTAATGTTGTTGAAATCTCGTTCAATTCCTTCAAATAAAAAAAAAACTCCTAAACTCATTAAAATCCTTTGAAATCACTTGAATTTGATAAAATCTCTTAAATCTTATGAAATCTGTAATATCTTTCAAAATTCCTTCAAAAATGATGAAATCCTCAGCAAACCCGTAAAATCCCATAGAATTTTATAAGGCCCCTTGAATTTATGTCATTCAAAATACTCTAAAACCTTCGAAATCCTTGAAAATCTTTGAAATCTTATAATTTCTTTTGAAATCCTATGAATCTCTTAAATATGGTGAAATTTAAGAAATCTGTAAAAATCCTTAGAAATCCCTAGAATTCTCTTGAAATTTTATAATTTCCTTTGAAATCCTATGAATTTCTTAAATATGGTGAAATCTTCGAAATCCGTAAAACGCTTTAGAAATCCCTAGAAGACCCTTGAAATTACATTTCATTTATTCCCTAAAGTTCTCTAAAAATTCATTAGAATCTCTTGAAATTTTTTTAAAATCTTTGGATTTTTCTGAAATCCTACGAAATTCTTTGAAAATCCTTAAAATATTTGAAATCTCGTTAAATTCCTTGGAATAAAAAAAAACTAAGCTCCTAAAACTCCCTTGAAAAATGAAATTGTATTTCTTATATTCCTTAAAGTTCTTTAGAAATCCATGGAAATCCATTGAAATTTTTTAAATATAATTGATATCCAGTTTTTTTTTTCAATTCTTTGGATTTTTCTGAAACCCCTTAAAACTTTCGAAATCTCGTTAAATTCATTCGAATAAAAAACTCCTAAACTCTTTAAAATCCTTTGGAATTACTTGAAATTGATAAAATCCCTTAAATTATGTGAAATCCCTAGTAATCCCACACACATTAAGTAAAATCCCTTAAACCATCTTGAAATCTGTAATATCTTTCGAAATTCCTTCAAGAATGATTAAATCCTTTGAAATATCGTAAAATCTTATAAGGCCCCTTGAATTTAAATCATTTAAAATATCCTAAAAGCTTTGAAATCCGTTGAAATCCAATGAAATCTTTAAAATACCTTGAAATCCGTAGAAATTCATTGAAATCTTATAATTTCTTTTGAAATCTTATACGGGGAAGATATTTTTTTTACGTTTTTTTACCTCTTTTTCCCCATTAAATATGGGGAAATCCCTTGAATTCTCCGAAATTCGTGAAATCCTTAAAAATACTTAAAATTTCCTTGAAATATCATTTATTCCCTCAAGTTCTCTAGAAATCTGTGGAAATCCCTTGTAATTTTTTAAATATAATTGATATCTTTGGAATTTTCTGAAATCCTACGAAATTCTTTGAAATACCTCAAAAATTTTGAAATCTCGTTAAATTCTTTCGAATAAAAAAACTTCTAAACTCATTAAAATCCTTTCAAATCACTTGAATTTGATAAAATACCTTAAATTTTATGAAATCCCTAGTAATCCCACAAAAAATGAATAAAATCCCGTAAACAATCTTGAAATCTGTAATATCTTTCAAATTTTCTTCCAAAATGATGAAATGCTCACCAATCCCGTAAAATCCCCAAAAATCTTATAAGGTCTCTACTTTCAAAATACTCTAAAAGCTTCGAAATCCTGGGAAATCCGTAGAAATCCCTTAAAATCTTATAATATAATAATTCTGTTGGAATCCCTTGAATTTTTTTTAATATTATTGATATCCTGGATAACTCTATAAAATCCTTTGAAATTTTCTGAAACCCTACGAAATTCTTTGATACCCCTTAAAATTTTGGAAATCTCGTTATATTCCTTGGAATTAAAAAAAATCGGAAACTCTTTAAAATCCTTTGAAACCACTTGAAATTAATAAAATTCCTTAAATCTTTTGAAATAACTAGTAATCCCAGAAACCTAGACTAAAATCCCGTAAACCATCTTGCAATCGGTGTTATCTTTGAAAATTCCTTAAAAAATGATGAAATCTTCGAAATCCTCTGAAATCCCGTGCAATTCCATAAAATCTGATAAGGTCCCCTGAAATCTTTTTAAATACCCTAAAAGATTTGAAATTTATGCAAATCCGTTGAAATCTACTAAAATCTATCAAAAAAACCTTGAATTCTATTTAAATCCCTTGAAATCTATAGAAATTCCTTATAATCTTATAAAATCTTCTCATTTCTTTTAAAATCCTGTGGATCCAGCAAATATTGTGAAATTCTTTGAAATCTTCGAAATATTAATATTTTCTGTAATCTTACGAAATCATTTGAAATTTCCTATAAATTTATATATCTTTTTAAATTTTCTAAAATCCTACAAAATTCTTTGAAATCCTATGAAATTCCTCGGAATCTTTTAAAATAAACTTTATTCTCTCACAGTCTTTGAAATTTTTAAAATCACTTTAATCTTTCAAATCCTCGGAGACCCCATAAAGTACCATGAAATCCATAGAAATCCCTTAAATTCCCCAGAAGTCCCTTAAAATTTCATTTCATTCACTCCCTAAAGTTCTCTCGAAATTCCCTAAAATCCCTTGAAATCTTTCAAATCCTTTGATATTTTGAGAAGACATTTTAAAATCCCTTGACATTTTTTTAATCTCTTAAAAATCTCTTGGAATCTTGTAAAATACTCTATAATCCCGCAAATTATCTCAAAATTTGTAATATGTCTTAAAGTTTGTTGAAAAATTTTGCAAAATTTGAAATCTTATACAATTTTTTTAATTTTGCGAAATGCCTTGAAATCTTTTTAAATACACTGAAATCTTTGAAAATATCAAATTCCCGAAATCAGTTAAAATTCTTTAAACCCCATTAAAATCTATTGAAATCTTGTGAAATTTTTAGAGATCTCTTGAAATCTTTTGAAATTTTAATTTTTGGGATTGCATTAGCGAGCTATTTTAGATAAAAAAAGTTCTTTTTCCCGAGAAAAGGAAATAAAAAGGGGCAACTTTTCCACATACTGTATTCATTTTTATGTTAAAAAAACTTTTTTAGCTAGCTTTAAAAAATCTGTTTTCTGGTAAAGAACCCAGAGTTGTTCAAAGAATTTTTCTAAGTGAGCTAAAAGAAAATTATTAAAAAACACACAAATTTATTTACGAAAATAACAAAATTATGATGAGGATTTTTTCAAACATACTGTTTGCTAACAAGTAAAATCCAGCGACATATCACTTCTAAATTAATAATAATTTTTTAGGGCCCTGGTACGTTCCTTTTTTGCACATTTTTCGATTTCCAAAATTTTGTTTCTACAACCTACACTAACATCTAATGTTTACGACTTTCTTTATATTTTCTGAGGGTTTTTCTCAATTTTCGGAAATTTTACATCCCCGAAAAAATTGAAATTGGTATCAAAAAATATCTCTTTGAAAATATCTTGTTTTCTAAAGCCTTAAATTTCTGTTTATGATTCTTGGAAAATGAATCAAACCTTTGTGATAAAAAAATGGGAAAAAGGGTCAGAATTCTCGATTCTAGCTATTTCAGGTGATTTTTGAAATTTAAGGATAAAAAAGTGGGGAAAAGGGGACAAGATATGATCCCCGATATTAAAATGTTTTTCATAAAGAACTTAAAAATTCCTTGGACTTTTAAAAATTATCCTAAAGTACTTCAATCCTTCGAAATCCCCTTAAATTACTGATATCCATTCAAAATTTTCTCGAATCTTCTAAAATACCCTAAAATATATTATCAATCCATTAAAATCTTTGGAAATCGCCTGAAATTTTTTAAAGCTCTCGAAAATTTCCTGGAGTTTTAAAAAATACTCTAAAATATTTAAAATCCTTTGAAATGTGTTGAAATCCCTTGATAATTTTTAAAGATCTTGAAAATTCCTAAAGCATTTTTTAAAATACCCTCAAATCTTGAAAATCTTTTGGAATCACTTCAAATGATTAGAATATATTAAAAATACCTAAAGATATTTCAAATCCTTTAAAACTGTTTTGAAATCCCTTGAAATTTTTTTATTCACTCAAAAATCCTTTGAGATTTTAAAAATTATCCTGAAATATGTGATAGCCTTTGAAGTGCCATCAAATTACTGAAATCAATTCAAAATTTCTTGGAATCTTTTAAAATGTCATAAAATACTTCAAATCCTTTGAAATCCCTTCATAAAAATTGAAAAAAAATAGAAAATTCCTTTCAATTTTTAAAATTATCCTAACATTTTTCAAATCCTGTGAAATCCCATTAAATTATACTGAAATCAAATTAAAATTTCTTGGAATCTTCTGAAATATATTTTCAATCCTTTAAAATATTTTGAAATTGTTGAAAGCTCTCGAAAATTCCCTGGAGTTTTAAAAAATACCCGAAAATATTTCAAATTCTTCGAAATCTTTTGAAATAAAAAAACTTTTTAAAGTTCTTAGAAATACCCTTAAATGTTTAATACCCTTTGGAATCACTTCAAATTTTTGAAATCTCTTAAAAATACCCGAAGACATTTCAAATCCTTTAAAATCTTTTGAAATCGCATGAAATTTGGTAAATTTCTTAAAAATTCTTTGGATTTTTTTTGTAAATACCTCAAATCTGTACAATTCTTTGAAATCCCTTCAAATGATATAAATCAATCGTGTGAATCCTCAGAAATCTCAGAAAATTCCTTAGAATTATTTTGTTTAACCCTAAAATATTTAAAATCCTTTGAAAAGTTTGAATGCTTGAAAGTTTTCAAAGTTCTTAAACATTTTTTGGAAGTTTTAAAAATAGCTTAAATATTTTAAATCCTTTGGAATAAATTCAAATTATTGAAATCTATAAAAAATTCCTTGGAATTTTTTTAAAATCCTGAAATATTTAAAATCCTTTAAAAATTTTGGAAAATTCAAATGATTGAAATCTATTACAAATTTCTTGGAATCTTTTAAAATACCTGAGAATGTTTGAAATCCTTTGAAACCTTTGAAATCCCTTGCAACTTTTTAAAGCTCTTGAAAGTTTAAATGTTTAAAAATACTCTCAAATCATTTAAACCTTTTGAAACCTTTTAAAATTCCTTGAAATTTTTTAAAGAGCTTGAAGATTCCTTGGAATTTTTAAAAATACCATTAAACCTTTAAAATATTTTGAAATCCCTTAATACTTTTTAGAGGTCTTGAAAATTCCGGGGAATTTTTTAAAATATCCTAAAATCTTGAAAATCTTTCGGAATAACTTTAAATTATTAAAATATAGTAAAATACCTTAAGATATTTCAAAACCTTTAAAATCTTTGGAAATCACTTCAAATTTTTTTAATTGCATAAAAATTCCTTGAAACTTTAGAAATATTTCAAATGCTTCGAAATACCATTAAATTACTGAAATGAAGTGAAAATTTCTTGGAATCTTCAAATACCCTAAAATATATTTTAAATCGTTTAAAATCTTTCATAATCCCTTAAAATTTTTGTAATCGTTAAAAAATTTCCTGAAATTTTAAAATTTATCCTAAAATATTGCAAATACTTTGAAATCCCACTAAATTACTAAAATCAATTAAAAATGTATTCAAATCTTCTCAAATGTCCTAAAATATATTTTCAATCTTTTAAAATCTTTGAAAATCGATTAAAATTTTTTTAAGCTCTCGAAAATTCCCTGGAGTTTTTAAAAATACCCTAAAATCTTGAAAATTTGTTCGAATCACTTCAAATTATTGAAATATACAAAAAATACCCTAAGATATTTTAAATCCTCTAAAATATTTTGAAATCTCTAGAAATTTTTTTAATCGCTTAAAAAGTCCTTCGAATTTTTAAGTTATCCTAACATTTTTCAAAAACATTTGAAGTGCCTAAATTTATTGATATCAATTGCAAATTCCTTGGAATCTTTTAGGAACCTTACAATATTTCAAAACTTTTTAAATCTTTTGAAATCCCTTGAAATTTTTTAAATCTCTCGAAAATTTTCAAGAATTTTTAAAAATACCCGAAAATATGTCAAATTCTTACAAATCTTTTGAAATCCCTTGGAACTTTTTAAAGCTCTGGAAAAAGAGAATTTTTAAAGTTATTTAAAAAAAAGGACTAAAAGTGACCTCTAGAGAAAAAGGGTCTCTAAGTGCTTAAAGCTGTTGCTCTTGGTGGTTCGGAACCCACCTTAAACTGTAGGTTCCCCTCCCACCACCAAGTAGGTGTGTGGGAAGTGTGTAAAGGAATAGGGAAGAGATACAAGAAAAATGTAAACCCTTAGGGGAGACATTAAAAGCTTCCATTCCATAAAGAACTTACCACTCTTTCTTTCTCCTTAACGTAAGAAGTAATAAGGTCGTGTAAAAAGAAAAAGGCCTCGGCATCCACAGTCACGAAAATGTGGTCTTCAAATTCTGTGATGAAACTGCACTCCACCAATGGCTTCTCACCTTTAAAAAGATTTATTTCAGATTGTAAATAGAAAAAAGGTCAACTACGATTTTAGGAAAATACGAATGTTCTTACATTCGTATGCTTCTACTGATTTTTGAACTTTTTGCATAATTTAAAACTTTGTGAAAGGAGCAACCCCTATTTGGCAGTTTTAAATCTTAGCAAAAACTACCGTATCTACATTTCACATTGAATGCGATATAAATGTATAAAAGACAAAGATAAATTGATTTTAAAAAATACAGAGGGTGAAGGTAGGCCCAGGAAAACTTGTACATCAGGGAAGAGTCAGAGATTTGGAAAAAAATCTGGCAAAAGTCAGGGAAATTCTATAAGAGGCACGTTATATAACTGTCAAGGATAATAAATTAAAAATTTTTCAATCTTAACTTTAAATTTTTTGTTTTGTTTATAAAAGATTTTATGTATGTTAAACATTTTACAAAATTAAGGTCCTTGTCCTTAAATTATTTGAGTTTAAAATTCAACTATTTTGGTAGAAAGTTAACTTTTTGTTGAAAATTCATATTTTCATATTCAAAGATCAACTGAAATCTTTCTTGGTTATAAACTGAACTATTTTTTTAAAGTTCGTCTTTTTTTAAATTCATATCTTTTAGTAGAAATTTCATCTTTTTTGGATAAAAATGCAAATGCTTGGTTGAAAATTCATCTCTTTGGTTGAAACTTAATTTTTTTAACAGAAAATTTAACTATTCCAGTTGAAGATTCATCATTTTAGTTGAAAATTGAACCATTTTGTTCAAAATTGATCTTCTTTGATTAAAAATTCAACTATTTGGCTAAAAGTTGAACTTCATGTTAAAAAATGTATTTTTTTTGTTGAAAATTCACTTTTTTGGATCGAAATTAATTTTTTTAACTAAAAATGTAAATTTTCCATTTTTGGTTGAAAAATGATTTTTTTTTGGTTGAAAAAAGTCTTTTTTTCGTAGAAAACTTATCTTAACGGTTTGAAATTTTCTCTTTTTTGGTTGAAAATGAAACTTTTTGGTTGAAAATCATCATTTTTGTTGAAAATTCAACAATTTTACCGAAAATTAATTCTTTTGCATTAAAATTTCAACAATTTTGATAAACTTTTTCTCTTTCTTGAATGAAAAAAACAACTATTTAGTTAAAAATTCTATTTTTTTGTTGAAAAATTTATCATTTTAGTTAAAAATTCATCTATCTGATTGTAAATTTGTCTATTTTGTTGAAAATTCGTTCTTACTTTGTTGAAAATTCATTTTTTTAATGAAGAGTTAACTTTCCCATTTTGGGTAAATATTTAATTTGTTTAGTTGAAAATTCAACTATTTCTTGGAAAATTCATGTATTTTGTTAAAAATTCGTCTGATTTTGGTAGAAAATTAATCTTGGTAGAAAATTCGTCTTTTTGGTTTTAAAATTCATCTCTTTTGCCAGAATATTCCATTTTTTTTTGGCTGAAATATCAACTATTACATTTTTTGTTAATAATTCATCTTTTTTGGTTTAAAAATCCAACTCTTTGGTTAAAAATGTAACTATTCTGTTGAAAATGAAACAGGTTTTTGTTGAAGTTTCAACTTTTTTGATAAAAATGTCGACCACTTTGTTGAAAATTCATCTTTGTAAGTTGAAAACTCAACTATTTGGTTAAAAGTCCAACTACAATAAACTATAATAAAATTATTATTAGATTCCTGGAATATTTAAAAAGATTTCAAAACAAATTTTAATGTATAATTTAATGTTTCTAGATTAAAATTGCTTAAAATGACATAATTTGGAAAATTTATACATTTTTTATTCATTCTTCTACTCATAACAGTGAAAATGATATCGTGAATTTCTTTTTTTTTTAATATTTTAACTGTACAATTACGAAAATTACTGAGGGTTTGAATTAAAAAATTTTAAAGCTTTAATTTGAAAAGTTTAAAATTCAAATGTATTCCACTTTGAGTGTTTAAATTTGCGGTTCAGTTTTTGTAACTGCAAATGAAGAAAATTTTATTTTCAAGAGTTGGAATCTTTTAATTTCAATGACCGTGATCAATTCTTTCTCAATTTTTCAATTTGCATTTGCAGTCAAAAAGTGGTTCTTTTTCGACCTAGGATAAGAAATATTAAAAATATTGCAATGACATAATTTTAAATGACATATATGGTTTACAATCGATTGCTATATATTTGAAAAAAAACTTCAAACGTAAGATTTTTTTTAATAACGATTATTCATTCTTGTCTTTGAATATTCTACCTTTCCTTTAAAATTTAAACATAGAAGCTTTTTTGTAATAACGATCATGTACACATCCTAATTTAAAATAATCTCATTGCAATATTCTAAATATTTGTCATCCTAGGTCGAAAAAGAACAACTTTTTGGCTGCAAAAGCTGTAAATTCCTGTAGATTCTTGTAGAAAATTAAAACTACAATAAAATGTAACAATGTACAAAAAAGTACAAAAAAAAGTACGAAATTCGTCTCACTAATAGAAAAAAGTTGTATTTTACTGTAATTTTGATTGTAATTTATTGTACTTATTTATAGATTCCTGTGAAAATAGTTTCAGTTTTCTGTATTTTTTAGTAAAAAATTTTCCGCCAGGGTAGTTTGTATTCCTTGTCTAAAAAAAAAAACAATTTTAGTATTAACATACCTATGACGTCAGGAGTCTTGGCAGTTTGCAGGTGTTCCGTCTTCAAGTGAAGTTGCAAGGATGGTAAAGCGAATATTACTTCTCTCGTGTGGGAATGTTCTTGTAACTTTCCGGAAGCCGTGGATGTGCTTCTTCCACGCACGGGATTTGTGTTTTCAGAAGTACTGTCTGTTCGTTCTCTCTCAACGCATGGAAATCTATCAACTGCAATTACCAATAAATAAATTTTACAATAAGAATAACCAGCAGCAATTTTGGGTTTTTTAACTCCCCCCCTCTCCCGAAAGTCACGTAGCCGTTGGCTAAGGGCGGATTTTACGTTTATCAATTCTTTTTAATAAAATTAATGTAGATAAAAAATTGAATTCAATATGAAATGCTTTAAATTCCTAAGATTTCAAGTCAAAATATATTGCATTTTCAACAAATTAGTTGAACTTTCTATCAAAAAAGATTGTCTACCCAAAGAGATTAATTTCCAACACAAAAAGACAAATTGAAAAAAAAAATTTCAACCAAAGACAGTTGCATGAACAACCAAACAGATGAACTTTCCAGTAAAAAGACGAGTTTTCCGAAAAATAATTAAAGATTTAACCAAATAGTGAAATTTTCAAGCCAAAAAAACGAATTTTGCCGAAGACAGTCGAATTTTTAACAAAAGAGCTACTTTTGAACCAAGAAATATGAGTGTTCAGCCAAGGATGACTTTTCTACCATAAAAGATGAATTTTCAATCCAACAGGATGAATTTTTAACAAAACAGTTGTTTTTTCGACCAGAAACAATAAATTTAACAAAACAGTTAAATTTTCCCAAAATAATTAGATTTTTAACAAAATAGTTGAACTTCTAACCAAATAGTTGAATTTTTAACATAAAAAGATGCATTTTCAATCAAATGGTCGAATTTTTAAACAGAAAAGATTAAAATCTAATCAAATATTTGAATTTTCATCAAAAAAGTTAATTTTTAACCAGGAAAAATGAATTTTCAAGAAATGAGTGAATTTTTTAAGCTGAAAAGTCAAATGTTTTAGAAAAAAGGGGACTTTTAAATCAGAAAAGATGAATTTTTAATAAGATAGTTGATTTCTCGACCAAAAAAGTTGAACTTTCAACAAACAAGAATAATTTTCTACCCAAAAAAGACGACTTTTTAACAAAATATATGAATTTTCTACCAAATAGTTGAACTTTCTACAAATTAGTTGAATTTCCAACCAAACTGTCCAATTTTCCACAAACAAGATTAATTTTCTACGCAAAAAAACAACTTTTCAACAAAATACATGAATTTTCTACCAAATAGTTGAATTTTTAACTTAGACAATGAACAGGATAAAGCTTCAACCAAAAATGGAATAGTTAAATTTTCAACTAAAAAAGATTTTTTATTCAAGAAGGAAAAAAAAATCAAACAAAATGTTGAATTTTGAAGCCAAAAAAGCGAATTTTCTACAAAAAAAAATCAAATTTTCAACCAAAAGAGATGAATTCCAAAACAAAAATATAATAGTAGAATTTTCAATTAAAAATAATTGACTTTCAACCAAAAAGATGACTTTTCTACCAAGAGATGAATTTTCAATCCATAAGAACAATTTCTCTATCGAAGATGATGAATTTTCAACAAAACAGTTGAATTTGCCACACAAAAAATGGCTTTTCAACAAAATAGTTAAATTTTCAATAAAATACATGAATTTTCAACATGAAAAAATCCATTCTCAATTTGAAATATCAATTTTCAATCAAGTATGGAATTGTTACGTTTTCAGTGAAGAAAATTATTTTTCAACCAAAAAAGAAGAACGAATTCTTATCAAAAAACTTAAATATTCAACCAAAAAAATTCATTTTCAACAAAACAGTTAAACGAATATTTGAAAGAATTTATCCCCCTAATTTTTCTGAAAAATCCCACCATTACCCCTGTTTGAGAGCTAGCATTTTGGGATGTGAATAGAGTTCTTAAATGCTCAAAAATTTATATTAAGCAAATGCACTCGAGATTATGCTCAGAATTTAAGCTCGAACAGAGCATTTATATTTAAAGCATTTATTGTTTAAACAAATATATATCACACTTAATACATATATTTTTATAAAAACATTCTAGAGTGAAATAAAAATATACTTTTTTTTTTTAATTACAGAGTTGCTACAGGTCAGGTAATTCCAGAAAGTCAGGGAATGTTAGGGAAAACCTGACAGAGTTAGAGAATTTTCGATAAATTGAAGTTGAAATTAATTTTATTATTATGGTTGAAAATCGCAAATATTTGGTGGAAAATTAATCTGTTTTGGTTGGGGATTTAAACTACTTTTTTCAAAATTCATCTTCTTTTATTGAATTCAACTATTTTTGGTATAAAATTAAAATCCTTTTTGTGGTTGAAATATAATATATCACGTTTTTCGTTGAGAATTCCTCTTTTTTGGTAGAAAATTCAACTACTTAGTTGGAAGTGGAACTACTTTGTTAAAAATTCATTTATTTGGTTGATGTTTCTTCATTTTAGTTGAAACCTCCTTCTTTTGTTCAAAATGTAATTTTTTTGTTGACACTAATGTGTTCTAGATGAGAATTAATTGTTTTAACTGAAAATTTAACTCGTACATGTTTGGTTCAAAATTTATCTTCTCAAGTTGAAAATTCAAATTTCTGGTTTAAAATTCCTGTATTTTATTGAAAACTCGAATTTTGTGGGAGAATATTTAATCTTCTTGGTGACTAATTCATCCTTTTGGCTGGAGATTCCTTTAAAAATTCAAATATTTGGTTGAAAATTCAAATATTTGGTTGAAAATTCATGAAATTTGTTAAAAATTCATCTTAATGGTTGAACTTTTGAAAATTGATCTTTTTGGCTGAAAATGAGATTTTCCTTATTTAGAATTCATTTTTTAAACTGGAAATATAACTTCCATTTTTTGTCGAAAATTTATCTTTTCTGGTAGAAATTTAATCTTCTTGTTTGAAAATTATACTATTTCGTTGAAAATTTACTTTAATTTTATTGAAACATAATTTTTTTACTGAAAATTTAACTATTCTATTTTTAGTTTAAAATTTATTTGTTTTCAGTGAGAAATTAACTATTTGTTGAAAATCCATCTTTTTTTTGTAAAAGAGTACTCTCATTAGTTGAAATTTCATCTCTTTAGTTAAAAATTAATTTCTTTGGTTGAAACTTCGTTTGCTTTTTGTTTGGAAATTTATTTTACTGACTTAAAATTATCCTACTTTATTTTTGGTAGAAAATTTATCTTTTTAGTTTGAAATGCATGTATTTGGTTCAAAATTAAATTTTTTTAGTTGAAGATTCATCATTTTAGTTGAAAATTCACTGTAGCTATGACATTTTTTGTGGAAAATTTACTTTTTTTGATAGAAATGTAATCTTTTTCGTTAAAAAATTATCTTTTCAGTAGAAAATTTAACTATTCTATTTTCTGTTAAAAATTCGTTTTTTTTTGTTGATAGAAAATTCATCTTTTGGATTGAAAAATCCACTATTTGATTAAAATTTTATATTTTTGGTTGGAAATTCATCATAGTGATTAAAAAATAATTTCTTTGGTTGAAAATACGTTTCTTTTTAGTTGAAAATTAATTTTTTCAACTGAAGATATAACTTTTCCATTTTTGCTTGAAAATTAATTAATTTTGCTGAAAACTCGTTTTTTAAATTTACATTTCTAACTGCAAATTGAAATATTATATTTTCGGTTTGTAAATTTAGCTTTTTTAGTTTAAAATTGAATTATTTTGTTAAAAAATCAATTTTTTGCAATGAAAAAAAAATATTTTGCTGAAAATTCGACTATGAAATTTTTAAAATTTTTTATGAAATTTCTTTTTTGGTTGAACATTTCTTTTTCCGAAATTTTCACTATTCTAATCTTGGTTGAAAATTGATTTTTTTTTAGATGAAAATTCATAGAATTTGTTGAAAATGTGTCTTTTTTGGTAGAAAATTAATCTTTTGGGTGAAAATTTATCTTTTTGACTTGAAAACAACTAAAAAGTGTTTAAAATATATTTAGAAACAAATTTTTTGTTTTGCATTAACATTATTAATCTTCTAGGTGTATGGTTGGTTTTATACGTAAAAGAATTTAGAAATTGGTATATTGTAGCAACCCTGAATATTAAGGCACTGTTTCAAATAATATGTTTTCTATTACTTTGACTTCTTTTATCATTTAAATTTAGCAGCCTTTCCAATTTGAAGCGATGCATTTTCCCGTAAAATTTAAATAATATAAGTATTATTAATAAAAGTAGAAAATACGATTTTTCAAATCCTAATTCAAAATGCTCATAAATGCTCATTAAATTCTCAAAGCACATAAAGGCTGAGCATATTCTCGAGCATATTCTCATGCTGGTGAGAATTTCTCCGAGCACTTAAAGCTCTTTAGAAAACTAGATGTGAAGCCTGAAGATCAGAGAACCACCGAACAAATCTAATCTATTCTCACCATCGATTTCACTATTAGCGAATGCATAATGGAACCACTCCTGCAGAGACTTGAACTGCGGAGGAAACAGGACACTCCTGCTGAGTCTGCAAACTGTCGCCATGGAGTGGTGCCTCGCGTGTTGTTCTTGCTGTTGGCCGAGACTGATCGTCAAGGTTTGCACTACATGAACATCACAAGTATTCGGAGCTGAAATGACAAAAAAAATTAATAATAATTAGCTGATGACTGAATGAAGAGGAATATAAAATCGAGAAAAAAGGCACACTCTTCTTACATTCCACACTTGGAATCTCTTGAGCTTCGGTAGCAAAACTGATGCATGGTTCCTTCAAAGAAAAGAGTGCCCAGTTTTTACTTTTAAAGTTGATGCCATGGAAGCAGGCGAGACTGATGTTGGATCCATGCAGTTCCATCGTGCCACCAAGAACGGTTCCATTCGAAGGCAAGGAGAACCTCAAGCTACCTAATTGAAGGCCAGCTACTTGAGCCAAGACGCGCTGCCAGTGACGATGATGTCGTGCGTCCGAAATTGCCGTTTGGTTCATTGTCCACGAACCTAGAAAAACAAGTCACATATTACGTGAAACTCTGAAGAACAAAGTATTTAAAACAAAATAATTGAACCTTAAAAAAATACTTGAATTTTTTACTAAAAAGTTACTTTTGAACCAAGAAATATGAATGTTCAGCCAAGCATGACTTTTCTATCATAAAAGATGAATTTTCAATCCAAGAGGATGAATTTTTAACAACACAGTTTTATTTTCGACCAAAAACAATAACTTTAACAAAACAGATAAATTTTCCCAAAATAATTAGATTTTCGACAAAATAGTTGAACTTCTAATCGAATAGTTGAATTTTCAACTATACTACCAATAAATGTAATAGTTGATATGTTAACCAAGAAAAGATTTTCATTTAAAATAAAAAACAAGTGAATTGAACGAAAAAGGACGAATTTCCAACAAAATAGTTGAATTCTCAACCAAAACCTTTACCAAAAATGATGAAATTTCTACCAAAAGAGATCAAATTTTAAATGAATAAGGAGAATTTTCAACTACGAAAAATTTTTCACACAATAAACAAAATTTTCATTCAAAATGTTGAATTTTCAAGCGAAAAAGATGAGCTTTCAACAAAACAGTTGAATTTTTCACCAAATAATTCATTTTTCTACCAAAAAGATGAATTTTAAATAAATAACAAAATGCAAAATTTGACAAAATAGTTGAATTTTCAATCAAGAAGATGAATTTTCTACTAAAAAAGAGGAATTTTCAAAAATTAAAAAAATTGTCATCTAAATAGTTTAAAGAATATATTATTAGATTAATTTTTAGTTTATATATATTTTTTTAGTTTATATATATTTTTTTTAATGAAGCAGTTTAATTTTCATTGAGGAGAATTAACTATCAATAAAAAAAATAATTTTCTAAAAAATAGTTTAATTTTGTACCAGATAGTTTTATTTTATACCGAATTAGTGAATTTTTAAGCCAAAAATACGAATTGTCTATAGAACAGTTGAATTTTAAAGAAAATTGTTGAATTTTTATTTAACAAAATTAATTTAAAAACAAAAACAAAAAAGGAATTTTACATTGAAATTATGACTTTTCAACCAAAAAATGAACTTATAAGAAAGCAGTTGAACTATTAACCAAGGAGATCAATTTTCAAACTAGAAAGATGAATTTTCAACCAAACAGTTTCATTTTTAACACAAAAAATTGATTTTCTACCAAAAAACGAATTTTTGAAGAAAATATACCAATTTTCAAATAAATTGTTAAATTTTCTACTAATTTGTTGAATTTTCGAGCCAAAAATACGAATTTTCTACAAAACAGTTCAATTTTCAGCCCGAAAATTTGAATTTTCAAAAAAAAACAATAACTTTAACAAAACAGTTAAATTGTCCCAAAATAATTAGATTTTCAACAAAATAGTTGAACTTCTAACAAAATAGTTGAATTTTCAACTATACTAGCAATAAATGTAATAGTTGATATATTAACCAAGAAAATATTTTCATTTAAAATAAAAAACCATTGAATTGAACGAAAAAGGACGAATTTCCAACAAAATAGTTGAATTCTCAACGAAAACCTTTACCAAAAATGATGAAATTTCTACCAAAAGAGATCAAATTTTAAATGAATAAGGAGAATTTTCAACTACGAAAAATGTTTCACTCAATAAACAAAATTTTCATTCAAAATGTTGAATTTTCAAGCGAAAAAGATGAGCTTTCAACAAAACAGTTGAATTTTCAACCAAATAATTCATTTTTTTACCAAAAAGATGAATTTTAAATAAATAACAAAATACAAAATTTGACAAAATAGTTTAATTTTCAATCAAGAAGATGAATTTTCTACTAAAAAAGAGAAATTTTCAAAAATGAAAAAAATTGTCATCTAAATAGTTTAAAGAATATATATGATGTTGGTCCAAATTTTATTAGATTAATTTTTAGTTTATATATATATTTTTTTAATGAAGCAGTTTAATTTTCATTGAGGAGAATTAACTGTCAATGAAAAATCTAATTTTCTACAAAATAGTTTAATTTTGTACCAAATAGTTTTATTTTATACCGACTTGTTGAATTTTTAAGCCAAAAATACGAATTGTCTATAAAACAGTTAAATTTTCAACAAAATTATTGAATTTTTATTTAACAAAATTAATTTCAAACAAAACAAAAAAGGAATTTTTAAGTGAAATTATGACTTTTCAACCAAGGAGATTAATTTTCAACCTAGAAAGATGAATTTTCAACGAAACAGTTTCATTTTTAACACAAAAAATTGATTTTCTACAAAAAAAAACCGAATTTTCAACAAAATATATAAATTTTCAAATAAATTGTTAAATTTTCTACTAATTTGTTGAATTTTCGAGCCAAAAATACGAATTTTCTACAAAACAGTTCAATTTTCAACCCCAAAAATTTGAATTTTCAACAAAAACAATAACTTTAATAAAACAGTTAAATTTTTCCCAAAATCATTAGATTTTTAACACAATAGTTGAACTTCTAACCAAATAGTTGAATTTTCAGCATACAAAGATGCATTTTCAATCAAATGGTCGAATTTTTAAACCAAAAAGATTAAAATTTAATCAAATATTTGAATTTTATTTAAAAAAAGTTAATTTTTAACCAAGAAAAATGAATTTACAACCATGAAAGATGAATTTTTAATAAAATAAAGTCGTTTCAACAAATACGAATAATTTTCTACCCCAAAAAGACGACTTTTTAACAAAATATATGAATTCTCAACCAAAAAAGTTAAACTTTCAATAAACAAGAATAATTTTCTACCCAAAAACGACGACTTTTTTAACAAAATATATGAATTTTCTACCAAGTAGTCGAACTTTCTACAAATTAGTTAAATTTCAACCAAACAGTCGAATTTTCAACAATCAAGATTGATTTCCTACGCAAAAAAAAACAACTTTTCAACAAAATACATGAATTTTCTATCAAATAATTGAATTTTTAGCTTAGATAACGAACAGAATAAAGTTTCAACCAAAAATGGAATAGTTAAATTTTCAGATAAAGACTCTGATAAAAAAACGAATTTTCAACAACATTTGTTAAAATTTCAACCAAAGACATGAATTTTCGACCAAGAAGATTAATGTTTTATCAAAAAAAAAAATTTCCAACTTATCCAATGAACAGGATAATGTTTTAACCAAACATGGAAAAGTTAAATTTTCAGATAAAAAAATTTTGTAACAAAGAAAATGAATTTTCAACAAAGTGGTTACATTTTCAACTAAAAAGATGAATTTTCGTCCAAGAAGATTAACTTTTTACCAATAAAGACGAATTTTAAACAAAATGCATAAAACCGGAAATGGAATAGTGACACTTACAATATAAAAATTTATTTTTTAACAAAAAAATCCAATTTTTGATAAAAAGTACAATTTTCAACAAAAGAGATGAAATTTTAATTAAAAGTATGCATTTCCAACCAGAAAATGAATTTTTAAGAAAGTGGTTCAACCAAGTAGTTGAAATTTCAATCAAGAAGATTAATTTCCCACCAAAAAAGACGAATTTTTAATAAAATACATGAATTTGTATCTAAATAGTTTACCTTTCAACTAGAAAATATAAATTCACAGTCAAAGATAAAATATTTCAATTTTCAGTTAAAAAACTGATTTTCAACTAAGAAAAAAAGAGTGTTTAAAATAGTTAAATTTTTCATCAAATAGTTGAATTTTCAAATAAAATCATCAATTTTCAACGAAGAAGATTAATTTTCTATAAAAAAAGACTAATTTTTAACAAAATATATGAATTTTCAATTAAAAAGACAAATTTTCACCAAAAATGAAACAGTTACATTTTCAGTTCAAAAAATTAATTATTAGCAACAAAAAAAAACGAATTTTCAAGAAAACAGTTACATTTTCAGTTAAACGATTTTCAACTTAAATCAAGAATCTTCAACCAGACGACTAAATGTGTAACAAAATATATGAATTTACAATTAAAAAGACAAATTTTCACCAAAAATGAAACAGTTACATTTTCAGTTCAAAAAATTAATTATTACGAAAAAAACGAATTTTCAAGAAAACAGTTACATTTTCAATTAAAC
>CAKNYM010052193.1:311289-332700 GCA_932195095.1 Andricus curvator | reverse complement strand
CAGTTACATTTTCAATTAAACGATTTTCAAATTAAATCAAGAATCTTGAACCAGAAGAGTAAAAGTTTAACAAAAGTAGTTCTTTCAACCAAGTAGTTGAATTTTCCACTAAAAAAGTTATACTTTCAATAAAATACATGAATTTGCAACTAAAAAAGATCAATATTGAACAAAAAAGGGGATAGTTAAATTTTCAGTTAAAAAGATTAATTTGCAACAACAAATTTTCTACAAAATAGTTGAAAACTATTTGGATTACCTATGTAAATTACTCCAAATTACCTGGATTACCCTGGATTACAATTTGATCACTTACTTTAATTTTTCCCGATTATAAGTGGATTATTTCAGATTAAAAGTGTATTAATCTGGCTTACAAGTGGATTACTTGCGAATTACTTGAATTATCCCAGATTACAAGTAGATTACTGCGAATTACTTAAATTAATCTAGATTACAAGTGGATTGCTTTGGATTACTTGAATTACCGCGGATTACAAGTGGATTACTGTGAATTACTTCAGATTATAAGTGGATTATTTTATATTAAAAGTGGATTACTGTGAATTACTTAAATTACTCTAGATTACAAGTGGATTGCTTTGGATTACTTGAATTACCCCGGATTGCAAGTGGATTACTGTGAATTACTTGAATTACTTCAGATTATAAGTGGATTATCTTATATTAAAAGTGGATTACTGCGAACTACTTGAATTAGTGTAGTTTACAAGTGGATGACTTTTGATTACAAGTGCATTACTCTGGCTTACAAGTGGATTACTTGGGAATCACTTTAATTACTCCGTGTTACAAGTGGATTACTGCGAATTACTTTAAATACACCAGATTATAAGTGGATTACTTTGGATGACAAGTGGATTAGCCTGGATTACAAGTGAATTACTTGCGAATTACTTGAATTATCCCGGATTAAAAGTGGATTTCTGTGAATTGCTTGAATTACTTCAGATGATGAGTGGATTACTTTAGATTACAAATGGATTATTTTAGATTACAAGTGGATTACTGCGAATTATTTGAATTACTCCAGATTATAAGTGGATTATTTGAGATTACAAGTGGATTACTCTGGCTTACAAGTGGATTACTTACGAATTACTTGAATTACTACGGATTACAAGTGGTTTACTGCGAATTACTTGAATTACTCCAGATTACAAGTAGATTTTACAAGTAGACGGATTACCAGAGTTTTCCCCCCTAGATGACCCCTAAACTAATTAGCAGGGCTCGGAACTGCTCAAGCTTCAAAAAATAGTAAAATAGTAACCATACTTCTCTCAAAAATGTAACCGAAAAGTAACAATAATATAACCAAAAAGTAACCAAAAAGAAAGATTTTTTTACCAAAAAAGACAAAGTTTCCACCAAAATTATGAATCTTCAACAAAAAAATGTATGTTTAAGAAAGTAGTTCACTTTTAACAAAATGGTTGAACTTTCTGACTAAAAAAGATGAATTGTTAACGAAAAATGTAATAGTTGATACAATAACCAAAAAAGATTTTAATTTAATATAGAAAACAGAATTCATTTCGAAACGACGATTTTTCAACAAAAAAGGTTATTTTTCAACCAAATTGTTTAGATTGTAAGCCAAAAAGACCAATTTTTACAAAACAGTTGAATTTTCAACCAGTAAATATGGATTTAACTTTAAACTTCGTTTTTAACTTTAATTTAAAGATTATATTTAAATAATTAAATTTCAAGTTAAAAAAATTAATGTTTAACCAAACAGATGGATTTTCAACTACAACTATAGAACTTTCAATTGGAATAAGTTAAATTTTCAGTTAAAAAAATTACTTTCAACAAAAAAAAAAACTAACTTTCAAAAAAATAGTTAGATTTTCAAACAAAGTGATGAATTTTCAAATAAAATTGTGAATATTTAACTGGAATAGTTGAATTTTAAATCAGAAAGATGAATTTTTAAGTGAAATGATGAATCTTTAACTAGAATCATTAAATTTTTGACCAAAAAGATGAATTTTCAACCAAGAAGATTAATTTCTACCAAAAAAGACGAATTTTCAACTAAAAAAGATAATTTTTCAACCAAAAATTAAATAATTAAATTTTTAGTAAAATAATGAATGTTCAGCCAAAGAGATGAATTTTTAACTAAAATTATGGAATATTCGACTGGAATAATAGTTACATTTTCAGCTAAAAAAATAATTTTCAACCAAAAACCATCCAAAGAAAAAACAAGTTTTCAATGAAACAGCTCATTTTTCAACCAAAGAAATTAATTTTCAATTAAAACGACTAATCTTAAAAAAAATTGTAACAAAAGATTTTAACTATCAACCAAGAAATTTTATTTCCATCCTAAAAGATGAATTTTCAACTAAAATGATAAATATTTAACTGGAATACTTGACTTTTTAACCGAAAAGAATAATTTTGAAACAAGAAGTTTCTACCAAAATTATGAATCTTCAACAAAAAAATGTATGTTTAAGAAAGTAGTTCAACTTTTAATGGTTGAATTTTTCTGACTAAAAAAGATGAATTATCAACGATAGATGTAATAGTTGATACAATAACCAAAAAAGATTTAAACTAATATAAAAAAAAGTATAATTCATTTAAAAAATTATTGACTTTTTAAGCCAAAAAGACCAATTTTTACAAAACAGTTGAATTTTCAACCAATAAATATGGATTTTTGACAAAAACGTTATCTGTCAACCAAATAGTTGAATTTTCTACGAAAACAGGGGAATCTTGAACCGAAAAAGACGAATTTTCAACAAAATAAGTACATTTCTAACCAACAGGATGAATTTTCAAATAAAATTATGTATTTTAAAACAAAAGGGTGATTTTCAATCAAGAACATTAATTTTCTACCAAAAAAGACGAATTTTAAACTAAAATTTCAACAAAAAAGATTTAAATTTTAATTTAAAAACTAACAATTTTAGCTAAATAGCGATTTTTATCAGGATTCATAATAATTCAATTGATACCCCTTTTTATATGTTTTACATACGAACTAATTATTATTTTATTGTTTTTCCCTAATTTTCCCGGCTCTAAAGTGCCAAATTCACTGAAAAATTTGAATTTTTACATTTTTCACAAGTTTTTAAATAATACGATTAATGAATTAATTTATTTTTTTATTTCGGGCAAAAAATGTAACCAAAAGTAACCTTTTCATAAAATAAGTAGCTTTTTAGTAACCGCGGATCAAAAAAGTAACTAAGTTACTAAAAAGTAACCCGTTCCGAGCCCTGCTAATTAGTTTAAATATTTGTCAAGAGTCTTTACCTTCATTCGTAGATTTCTTCTTTTGCTGTTTTTTCTTGAAACTATTATTGTTCATTCTTTGATGTCGTGGTTGCAAGGAACTAAAGACTCGTTTGCTGCTTTTAAACTGTTGACTAAAGAACTCGTCCAATTTGTAAAACATTTTCAAAAGATCCGCCGTAGTCGATTTGCTGATCATGATTTGTAGCTGATCCCAACTCAAGTCACCATGCATGAAAATGATTGCTGGCCTAGATTAAAGATGTTGATAAAAAATTTGTTCAACTTTATCAAAGGGGTTTATCACAGGGATAAAAAAATACCTTCTTGTGGGCATGAATGCGTCGCCACTATTGTTTCTGTTGATTTTCCACTCGTCCCTCAGAGTTACATCCAGTGACGATACTCTTGACATTAAAACACTTGTTCCCATGTAGTCCAAACGCAATTCAAGAGCAAAAAGTTTCAAGCCCACTGTGTGATCCGGTTCTGTTCCTGGCTCCTCTCGAATATGAACTGCAATAATAAACAATTGATTGAATTATAAAATAGAAAAGACAGGCCTCGGACTACTCACTTCAGAGATAAAAAATAGTGTAAATAAATTGGAATTTTTAAGGAAAAGTTCATTTTCTACCAATCAGTTAAATTTTCAACAAAATAGTTAAATTTGCACTTTGAAAAATTAATTTTTAACAAAAAAATTATGGCACCAAGACTGCTGCATCATCGCCTAGATCTAGGTCTAGGTTTAGGTCTGGGTCATCCTCAGGAAATAGCTTCGGATCACGGAAATCGACTTCCAGACTTCAAAGCAAAAAATTATCTCAAAACTGGGGAAGTAGGGTCGAGATATATTGCAATTTCAACAAAATACTTTAGTTTTTGACCAAAAAATATGACTTTTTAACAAAATAGTGGAATTTTCAACAAAAAAGTTCATTTTCAATCAAATAGTTGAATTAACTACCTAATAGGTGACTTTTCAAGCTAAAAGGGCTAGTTTTCTACAAAATACATTCATTTTCAACAGAATATTTGAATTTTCCAACAGAAGAGATCACTATTTTCAATTGAAAATATTAACTTCCAACAAAAAATGGAATAGTTACATTTTCAGTTAAGAAAAATTAATTCTCAGCCAAAAAAAAACGAATTTTCAACAAGATAGTTAAATTTTTAACCATAGAGATTAATTTTCAACTAAAATTATGCATCTCCAAATACATTTTTTTTTGACAAAGTAGTTCAACTTTGAACTAAGTATTTGAATTTTCTACCAAAAATAAGAAATTTCAACAATATTCATAAATTTTCAACAAAAAAGTTAATTTTCAACCATATAGTTGAATTTTCTACCAAGGTTGTTAAATTTTAAATCAAAAACATGATTTTTGCACAAAATTGTTGAATTTTTAATCAAGGAATTGAATTTTCAACTCAAAAACATGTATTTTCAATCAAGAAAATAAATTTTCTATTTAAAAGGACGAATTCTCCACAAACTACATAAATTTTCAACCAAGTAGTTTAAATTTCAACTAAAAATAACATTTTGAACCAAATAGTTAAATTTTAAACTAAAAAAGATAACATTTTAAGCAAAAACGGAATAAACTATGCACAATTTGAAAAATTAAATTTTTACCTCAAAAAAAAACTAGTTTTTAACAAAATAGTTAAATTTTCAATCAACGGAGATGAATTTTGATCTGAGATAATGAATTCTCAACCAAAAAATTAATTTTTTAACAAATTAGTTTGAATTTGAACAAAGTAGTTGCATTTTCAACAAAAAAAAATTATTTTTGAAGCAAGAAGATTAATCTTTTTCTTCCAAAAAAGACAAAATTTGAACAAACTACATGAATTTTTAACCAAATAGTTGACTTTTAATTAAAAGAGATAACTTTACAATCAAAAATGGAAGTCAACTAAGAAGGTGAATTTTCAACTAAAATTATGAATCTTTAAACAATGAAATGAACTTTTAAGAAAGTACTTCAAGTTTCATTCGAGGAGTTGAATGTTCAACCTGAAAAGATAAAATTTCAACAAAAAATGTAATAGTTGATATTTCAACAAAAAAATATATTAATTTAAAATAAAAACAGCTGTATTTAGCAAACAAAAATGAATTTTCAACAAAATACTTCAATCCTCAACTAAAACATATTAATTTTTAACCAAAACAGATGCATTTTCAGCCAAAAAAGATGCACTTTTAACCAAAAAATTGATTTTCTACCAAAAAAGACAAAATTTCACTAAAATACAACAATTTTCAACCAAATAGTTAAATTTTCTACCAAATTGTTGAATTTTCATCCAAAAACAGGAATTTTCTACAAAACAGTTGAACTTTCGAATAAAAAGTTAATTTTCAACTGAAACAGATTTATTTTTAACCATACAGTTGCATTTTTAATCAAAAAAGGTGAAATTTCTACAGAAAGAGATCAATTTTCAAACCAAAAATATGAAGGTTCCACAGAATAGTTGAATTTTCGATTTTAAAAAAGTCTCGTTTTTCATCTTAAATGTGAACTGAATTAACAGAACCCAATAAGAAAATCGAATTTTTTGTTGTTGAAAGTTTATTTTTTTCGGTTAAAAACTTTATTATATGGTTCAAAATTGAATTATTTTGCTGCAAATTCAATTTTGTCAAAAATTCGAAAACAAAAGGAATTTTTAACCCAATAGTTGAATTTTCTACAATAAAAAAGACAAAATTACAACAAAATAGTTCAATTTTCAAACAAACAGATGAATTTTCAACCAACAAGATTAAATTTCTACAAAAAAGATCAATTTTCGACAAAAAATGGAAAAGTGAAATTTTCAGTTAAAAAAATTAATTTTCGATTTTAAAAAACAACTATTTAAATCTTGTTTGTGGTTGAAATATAATATATCACGTTTTTCGTTGAGAATTCATCTTTTTTGGTAGAAAATTCAACTACTTAGTTGGAAGTGGAACTACTTTGTTAAAAATTCATTTATTTGGTTGATGTTTCATCATTTTATTTGAAACCTCCTTCTTTTGTTCAAAACTTAATTCTTTTGTGGACAATAATGTTTTCTAGATGAGAATTAATTGTTTAAACTGAAAATTTAAATCGTACACGTTTGGTTCAAGATTTATTTTTTTAAGCTGAAAATTCAAATATCTGGTTTAAAATTCCTGTATTTTATTGAAAATTCGCATTTTGTGGGAGAATATTCATCTTCTTGGTGACTAATTCATCCTTTTGGTTGGAAATTCCATTAAAAATTCAAATATTTGGTTGAAAATTCATGTACTTTGTTAAAAATTCATCTAATTGGTTGAAAATTGATCTTTTTGGTTGAAAATGAGATTTTTCTTATTTAGAATTCATTTTTTGAACTGGAAATATAATTTCCCTTTTTTGTCGAAAATGTATCTTTTCTGATAATCTTCTTGGTTTAAAATTATACTTTTTCTTTGAAAATTTACTTTAATTTTATTGAAAATTAATTTTTTTACTGAAAATTTAACTATTCTATTTTTAGTTGAAAATTTATCTGTTTTCGGTGAAAATTTAACTAATTGTTGAAAATCTGTCTTTTTTTTGTAAAAGAGTACTCTCATTAGTTGAAATTTCATCTTTTTGGTTAAAAATTAATTTCTTTGGTTGAAAATTCGTTTGTTTTTTGTTTGGAAATTTATTTTACTGGTTGAAAATTAAATTATTTGTAGTTGAAGATTCATCATTTTAGTTGAAAATTCAATTTAACTATTACATTTTTTGCGGAAAATTTACTTTTTTTGATAGAAATGTAATCTTTTCAGTTACAAAATTATCTGTTTAGTAGAAAATTTAACTATTCTATTTTTTGTTAAGAATTAATTTCTTTCATTGAAAAAAAACTGTTTAGTTGAAAATTCGTTTTTTTTTTGCTGATAGAAAATTCATCGTTTGGATTGAAAAATCCACTATTTGATCAAAATTTCATATTTTTGGTTGAAAATTCATCATAGTGATTAAAAAATAATTTCTTTGGTTGAAAATTCGTTTCTTTTTAGTTGGAAATTAATTTTTTTAACCAAACATATAACTATTCCATTTTCACATGAAAATTTATATTTTTAGTTGAAAATTAATTAATTTTGTTGAAAACTCGTTTTTTTTTAAATTTACTTTTCTAACTGCAAATTGAAATATTATATTTTTGGTCTGTAAATTTAGTTTTTTTAGTTTAAAATTGAATTATTTTGTTAAAAAATCATTTTTTTGTCATGAAAAAAAGAATATTGTTTTGAAAATTCGTTTTTTTTTTTTTTGTTGAACATTTATTTTTCTGACATTTTAACTATTCTAATCTTGGTTGAAAATTGATTTTTTTTTTTAGATGAAAAATCATAAACTTTGTCGAAAATTTATATTTTCTGATAGAAATTTAATCTTCATGGTTGAAAATGATACTATTTCGTTAAAAATTTACTTCAATTTTATTGAAAATTATTTTTTTTTTTACTAAAAATTTAACTATTCTATTTTTAGTGGAAAATTTAAATATTTGTTGAAAATCCGTCTTTTTTTGTAAAAGAGTACTCTCATTAGTCGAAATTTCATCTTTTTAGTTAAAAATTAATTTCTTTGGTTGAAAATTCGTTTGTTTTTTGTTTTGAAATTTATTTTACTGACTGAAAATTATCCTACTTTATTTTTGGTAGAAAATTTATCTTATTAGTTTGAAATGCATGTATTTGGTTGAAAATTAAATTATTTTTAGTTGAAGATTCATCATTTTAGTTGAAAATTCACTTTAACTATTACATTTTCTGTGGAAAATTTACTTTTTTTTATAGAAATGTAATCTTTTTCGTTACAAAATTATCTGTTCAGTAGAAAATTGGACTATTCTATTTTTTGTTAAGAATTAATTTCTTTCATTGGAAAAAAACTGTTTAGTTGAAAATTCGTGTTTTTTTTGCTGATAGAAAATTCATCTTTTGGATTGAAAAATCCACTATTTAAACAAAATTTCATATTTTTAGTTGAAAATTAATTAATTTAGCTGAAAAATCGTTTTTTTAATTACTTTTCTAACTGCAAATTGACATATTATATTTTTGGTTTGTAAATTTAGCTTTTTTGGTTTAAAATTGAATTATTTGGTTAAAAAATCATTTTTTTGTTATGACATTTTAACTATTCTTATCTTGGTTGAAAATTGATTTTTTTAGATGAAAATTGATAAACTTTGTTGAAAATGAGTCTTTTTTGGTAGAAAATTAATCTTTTGGGTTGAAAATTCAACTAACTATTTTGTTAAACATTCATATTTTTGGTTGAAGACTCATTTCTTTAGTTGAAAATTTATCTTTTTGACTTGAAAAAACAACTAAAAAGTGTTTTAAATATATTATGAAACAAAAGTTATTTTGCATGAAAATTATTAATCTTCTAGGTGTATGGTTGGTTTTATACCTAGAAGAATTTAGAAATGGCAATATTGTAGCAACCCTGAATAAGGCACTGTTTAATCCAAATAATATGTTTTCTATTACTTACTAAATTTAAATAATGTAATTATTATTAATAAAAGTAGAAAATACGATTTTTTAAATTCTAATTAAAAATGCTCATTGAATTCTCAAAGCGCATAACGGTCGAGCATATTCTCATGCTCGTGATAATTTCTCCGAGCACTTAAAATCTCTTGAACACTAGGTGACTCCGAGGCCTGAAAAGAAAAAGAATGGAAATATAATAATAATACAATGAAAAACTCACTGTAGGTGTCAATTTTGCTAAGCTCGATGATACCACCGACAATTCCACCTTTTGCATCCAAGCTAGAACCTCCAAGACCAACACCGATATACAAATTCTTGTGTCCAGTGCTACCAATCGACAATCTACCGTCCGACCGGAAATCTTTAGTCATCCAGGAGACGTTACCCATAACATTACCCATATTCATGTGAACATTCAAACGAGTGAAATTCACTGCAAATAGAACCAGCGTTTCCCAAGCTGATTCTCTCATTTTTACCTCCGTTGGGGCCTGTTTTTCGGCAGTGAAGCTCCAACCTCTACCAATATCTAAAATTCATCCAAATGGTATAAGAGAATAAATAAATAAATAATATGAATAAAAAGAATAAATACTTATTACAAAAATAGAACTAATTTTTGAAATCATTTCAGGAATGAATTGTTTAAAATTCTATAAAACACCTAAAATTAAGAATTTTTGCCCAATTTTCCCTTTTTCACCCTTTTTTACAAAGTTCTAATTCCAGGGTGACGATTCGCAAAACGCAAATATTTATTTTAGTTCATGACGTTCATTCTAAACATCTTTTAACACAACAGAGGAAAACATTGCAAAATACATGAATTTGGAAGAAAATACTTAAATTTTCCACTAAAAAATATCAATTTTTTACAAAAAATGGAATAGTTAAACTTTTAGTTGAAAAAATTAATTTTTAACAAAAAAAAAACGGATTTTCAACAGAATAGTTTAATTTTAAACCAAAAAGATGAATTTTCAACTAAAATGATGAACATTTAACTGGAACACTTGAATTTTTAACCAAAAAGATGAATTTTTAAACAAGAAGATTAATTTTCAAGTAAAAAGATTAATTTTCTACCAAAAAATACAATTTTTCAACAAAATACATGAATTTTTAATTAAAGAAGATAATATTTTGTACCAAAAAGTTGAATTTTGGACTAAAAAAATAATAATTTTCAACCGAAAATGGAATAGTAACATTTTTAGTTGAAAAAATTAATTTTAAATCAAACATAAGAGTTTTCAACTAAAACAATGAATCTTCAACTGAAATAGTTGAATTTTCAAACAAAAAAATTAATTTTTACTGAAAAAGATAAATTGTCAACCAAAACTTAAATAATTAAATTTTAAGCTAAAAAATTAATTTTTTACCAAAGAGATGAATTTTCATCTACAACTATGGAATTTTCGATTGGAACAAGTTAAATTTTCAGTTAAAAAAACTACTTTCAACAAAAAAAAACTAACTTTTTAAAAAATAGTTACACTTTTGTTAGAAAAAATACATATATAGTGCTTTTATACAAGGTTGCTAGGTGACTTGGAGTTGTTAGAAAAAGTTTGAAGAACGTTAGTATGGAATTGCGAGGCTATTGAGTCGTATCGCGGACCGAGATTGTGGGCAAAGAGCCGAAATTTTAGGCCAAGTGGTCGTAAAGTTTTTATTGTACTAATTGTACTCGTTATATTGATTAAACTTACATAATTATTATAAAGTGTGGACTTTCATTGTGTCAATCTACGCTTGAACTCGAGATCGTATTCGTAAATTAGATTGAACTCTAACAATTTCAGAAGTAGGATAGTGGCCCATTTCCACTAAATAAGATTTTTTTCAGTGACGCGAATCCGCGAAAATCGGGAAATTCGGAAAATTTGGAAAAATCCCGGTAACCAAGCTAAATAACAAAAACAAAAAAAAGAACGCGATGCCTGACGCCATGATAGAAAAAAAAGGTTCTCGATTTTTTCTCGCGTGTTATTGAAAGTTCTTTTTTTTTTAAAAAGTGAGAATCAATTAGATTCGCCTGAAAATAGTGATTAAAGAAGTGTGGAACGGAATTCTTTTCTGTAAAAATTAAAAAAAAAAAAGAAAGAAACAATTTCGTGAATAGTGAGAATGAATCTACAAGGAGCAGCTGGAGGACTTCCCCCTTCACCTGATTGGCTTGGTTGGTCAAACCAAAAGAACACGGAAGGTCAAGATAATAGGCGATCAAGACGATTCAATCCTCTACAGTATGATCAGCCGGTGGATAAACATGTTCAACCCGAAGATCAAAGAAGGCCAGTTTCAAATGCCACAAATCAAATTCCGCAACATGGAAATGAGTCTCAGGGAGAATTTCAGCAAAATATGTCGCAAGTCCTAGCAGCTATGACTAAACTTTTGGATCAAAATGCAACATTACTGCAAAATGTGTCACAGAAGAACCAATCAGAGACATTTCATTATAATGTTCTTCCGGACTTATCACATAATATTACGAATTTCACTGGACTAGAAGGATCTTCAGAAGCAAGAGCGTGGTTGAAGCAATTAGAATCCACTGCTACGTTACATCATTGGACTGAGGCTGTAGCTTTCGAAACAGCAAGAGCACACCTAAAGAAAGCAGCAAGAAATTGGTATCTGAGTCGAATTGATACTATTCAAAATTGGACTCAATTCAGTCTGCAATTTAAAGCAACTTTTACGGCAGAAAAATCTTTAACTGAAAAATGGAAGGCAATGGAACAACGATGTCAGCGACCTGGAGAAGATGTTCGAGAATATTTTTTTGAGAAAGTTCGACTCTGCAAAGAATTGGGATTTAGTTTGACTGAAACTAAGACTCAACTGGCAGTTGGACTGTTGTCTCGTGACACGAGTTCTATAATCGTATCACAAACGTATCTCGACCTTGACAGTCTTCTTCAAAATATCTTAATGTTGGAGGATGTGGAGATCTCAAGAAAGCAGCGTTTTTCTTCAAGACGTGAGAATTCTGGAGCAGCTGATCACAGGAAGGACAAAAATTTATCTTCGAGTTTGATACCGGATAAGAAGGAAATTTCGACAGCGACTTCAAAGGAGAGTAACTACGTTGGAGGCAGTTTGAAAAAAGAATCAAGTCAGAGTGCAAGTACGAAGCGTGCATGTTTTAGATGTAATGCGACCGATCATTACGCAAAAGAATGCCCTGTGAAACGCGAAATTAAATGTTTTCGTTGCAACGAGACAGGTCACTTCGCAAAAGATTGTACTAGGCCTAAGAAACTCGACGAAGGTAAGATAAATGTTATTTCTTCAAATTGCGATCCATCTGAGAAAAAGTATTTAAAGAAGGTTTTAATTAATGGTGTGATTGTCGATTCTCTGGTAGATCATGGATCTTCGGTGTGTACTATAAAAGCTTCCGTTATGCTTAATCACGGTTTTGAATTTTTAAAACGTCCAAATGAATTAATAGGTTTTGGAAGCATTGAAGCCACGACGCGCTCTCCAGGTATAATAAAGGCTAATATAAAGGTGGACGAGTGCACAGCTGATGATATTTGTTTCAGAGTGGTTCCAGATAACGCGACTAATTATGATGTAATTATCGGTAGATCTTTCACTGAATTGCCTCATATTGCATTTTATAAATTCGGTGATAAAATAACTTATTGTTACGCAAATAATTTTCCGTTTGCTAAAGAATCAAGTATTGAGTCAAACCTTGAAGAGTTGAGACCAACTGTTAACGAAATAGTTAGTATTCAGCCGGGATCGATTAATTTTATTAATGTATTAGTCGGTGATTGTGAATTAATGTTGCCTTATGAAAATTTAACTGATAACGAGGTCAAGTTATCGAAAGGGAAAATTCTTGGGGATAAAATTTTAACAATAAAAGAAATTCCAGAATTGGAACCTAGGTTTGAGCCGGTTACCAAATCAGAGGTACAAACACACGAATCATTATCTGAGATAGAATCGAAAGAGATTGTTGATCTTTTAAATTCTAAACGTCGAGCAATTGCCAAAAATTTATCGGAGTTAGGACGTACGGATCTTTTGGAAATGGACATACAGTTAAAAGAAGGGTCGGAACCGTTTTCTGCGAAGCCGTATAATTTGAGTTCGTCGGAACGTGAAACAATGCGAGATCTTATAGGAGAATATAAACGAGTCGGTTTAGCTACAGAAACAAATTCACCCTTTGCTAGTCCCTGCTTTTTAGTTACTAAAGCAGATGGATCACCACGTCTAGTTGTTGACTATCGGCGATTAAATCAGATGACAATTCGAACAAACTTTCCTCTCTCAAATATCGATGATGGTCTAGATCAATTACATGGCTCCAAGTTTTTTGCCACTTTAGATTTGTCACATGGTTATCTACACATTCCATTAACTGGAAGTGCGAAAGAAAAGACGGCTTTCATAACTCAGGATGAGACAGGTCAATTTGAGAGAGCAATGTTTGGTTTGATGAATGCCCCGTTCTATTTTTCTAAATTAATTAAAAGGGTTTTTGGTCCAAATCATGCTAATTTAGCTCTTACTTATTTTGACGACATCTTGATTTATGCCAAAACTTGGGAGGAATTCATACAAAAATTAAGCGAAGTTTTGGATCTTATGATAAAAGCAGGTTTAACTTTAAACTTAAAAAAATGCAAGTTCGGGATGCCTAAAGTGGATTATTTAGGATTTGTAATTGGGAAAGATGGAATGCAACCAGGTGTAAAACACATTAGAGCAATTGTAGAGTTTCCTCAGCCGGAAAATGTGCATGATGTGAGAAGGTTTGTAGGACTTGCAAATTTTTCGAGACGTTTTATTCCGAAATTTTCGTGTTTGATGGATCCGTTAATTGAACTTTTGAAAGACGGTGTAAAGTTTGTCTGGGGTGAAGCTCAGAAATTTTCTTTTCAGAAAATCAAACAATTGATCAGTTCGGAGCCTATTTTGGGCCTTTATAATCCGCTAGCAAATCGTACTGAATTGCACACGGATGCATCGGCAATCGGATTAGGAGCGATGTTATTTCAACAAAACGAGGGGGAGAAGCAGAAATTAATTTACGCAATTAGTAGAAAAACCTCAGAAACGGAAAAATCATATCATTCTAGTAAGCTAGAGTTGTTGGCTGTAGTGTGGGCAACGACTCGATTAAGACCTTTGCTAATCGGTATTCATTTTGACATTTTCACGGACTGCCAAGCGTTGGTTTATATTAACAAATCAAAAACAACTAATCCACAAATTATTCGTTGGCTCAGCTCTCTCGCTGATTTTGATTTTGATATACACCATCGCAAGGGTGAGAATATGCAACACGTAGATGCATTATCTAGAGCACCTGTAGAAGAGGCTATTTCTTTTGATGAACCAGGTACGATTTTCAATATTTCGATGCGCGAAGATGAGGTCTTGATGTACCAGAGAGTTGATGAACAGTTAGCCAGGAAAATAAAAATTCTAGAAAAAGCCGAACACGAACGTACTCGAACGGAGAAAGACGAATGTCAAGATTACGTATTAAGAGATGGTTTATTGTATAAAATCGACTACAAAGATAAAAATAAGGAATTGTATGTCGCGCCAACAGCCATGCGTAAAGCGCTATCAATTAAGTATCACGATTTGTCCAGTCATTTTGGAATTGATCGAACGGTAGCGAGAATTAGGGAACATTTTTATTTTCCAGGAATGCGAAGATACGTAAAAATGCACATTGGATCGTGTCTAGAATGTTTGTTAGCAAAAAGGATGGTAGGAAAGCAAGCCGGGGAATTACATCCTATTCCTCCCGGTAAACGACCGTTTGAGGTTATTAATATTGATCATCTTGGGCCATTTGTAACTTCAACTCGTGGAAATAAGTACATCCTTGCAATAATTTGCAATTTAACTAAATTTTGTAAATTGTACGCGGTTAAGGATACAAAAGCGCCTACGACGATCAAGAGGGTTGAAGAATTCATTTATAGATTTGGTTCGCCTCAGAGAATTATCTCAGACAGGGGTACTAGTTTTACAGCTAATAAATTCGAAGAATTGTGCAAAAGATTTGGTATCAAGCATACGTTAAATTCAAGTAGGCATCCTCAAGCCAATGGGCAAGTGGAGAGATTAAATCAAACAATTTTACCTGCTTTACAATCAAATCTTTTGGACAATGAAGGACTTAGGTGGGATCAAGATGTAAAGAAATTAGAATGTGATTTGAATTCGTCAGTTTGTAAATCAACGGGACATGCTCCGTTTGAAGCTGTATATGGTTTTGTACCACGTTATGAAGACGGTCATATTAGAATGATAACGAAAAATTCTGAGAGTTTTAGAAATCCAGATGAGATTAGAAATGAGATTCGAGAGGCGATTGCGATCGACCAAAAGAAAGCAAAAGATCGTTACGATAAGAACCGTAATACTACAATTAAATATGAAATAGGAGACATTGTGTTCGTTAAAACTAATACTGTATCAACAGGTGAGTCGACTAAGTTCCAATCTAGAAAGAAAGGACCAAGTGTCATTATTGCAAAGTTACCGTCAGACACGTATAAAATTCAGAAATTATATTGTAAAGGTAAAAATACTCCGACTACTGCGCATGTCAGTCAAATTCAAATTTGGCGACCAAGTTTGACAGAAGATGTAAACAGCAATTATAGTTCGGAAGATGAGAATGTTCAAAATATTAATGAAAGGGAAGATTCTATTGAATTTGTAAAATCAAACGTCGATAAAACTAGTAAGGAGAGTCTTGAAAAAGGCAAAAAAAAGAATTCTACTTTAGTTGAAAAGAATCTAGATGTTAATGCGATTAGGAATTTAAGACCTGTTAGAGAAAGACGGAAACCTAGTAAATTAAGTGATTTTGTTTGTTATTAACAATAGGGTTCTAGTGTAATGATTAAGAAATTATTTAATTTTCGTTTATGCTTGGAGACCAAGCATCTTTCAAGGATGGCCGAATGTTAGAAAAAATACATATATAGTGCTTTTATACAAGGTTGCTAGGTGACTTGGAGTTGTTAGAAAAAGTTTGAAGAACGTTAGTATGGAATTGCGAGGCTATTGAGTCGTATCGCGGACCGAGATTGTGGGCAAAGAGCCGAAATTTTAGGCCAAGTGGTCGTAAAGTTTTTATTGTACTAATTGTACTCGTTATATTGATTAAACTTACATAATTATTATAAAGTGTGGACTTTCATTGTGTCAATCTACGCTTGAACTCGAGATCGTATTCGTAAATTAGATTGAACTCTAACACTTTCAAACAAAGTGATAAATTTTCAAAAAAAATTGTAAATATTTAACTGGAATAGTTGAATTTTAAACCAGAAAGATTAATTTTTAACTGAAATGTTTAATCTTTAAATAGAATAATTGAATTTTTGACCAAAAAGATTAATTTTTAACAAAGAAGATTAATTTCTACCAAAAAAAGACGAATTTTCAACTAAAAAATATAATTTTTCAACCAAAAATTGAATAATTACATTTTAATTCAAAAAACGAATGTTCAACCAAGAAGATGAATTTTTAACTAAAGTTATGGAATATTCAACTGGAATAATAGTTCAATTTTCAGTTTAAAAAAAATTTCAACCGAAAAACATCCAAAGAAAAAACAAGTTTTCAATCAAACAGCTCATTCTTCAACCAAAGAAATGAATTTTTAATCAAAACGATGAATCATCAACCAAAAAAAATTAATTTTTAACAAAAGAGTTCAACTTTCAACCAACTTATTTTATTTCCAACCTAAAAGATGAATTTTCAACTAAAATGATGAATATTTAACTGGAATACTTGAATTTTTAACCGAAAAGAAGAATTTTTAAACAAGAAGATTAACTTTCAAAGAAAAAGATAATTATCTAAAAAAAAAATCGATTTTCTAACAAAATACACGAATTTTTAACGAAATAGTTGAGTTTTCAATTAAAAAAGACAAATTTGTATCCAAATTGTTGAATTTTGAACTAGAAAAGATCAGTTTTTATCTAAAAATGGAACAGTTAAATTTTCAGTTGAAGAAATTAATTTTCAACCAAACTGATGAATTTTCAACTAAAATGATGAATCTTCAACTGGAATAGTGGAATTTTATGGCAAAAAGATGATTTTTCAACCATAAAGATTAATTTTCTACAAAAAAGACGAATTTTCCACAAAGTACATAAATTTTCAAACAAATAGTTTAATTTTTAAATGCAAAATAACAATTTCCAACCAAATAGTTGAATTTTCGCGAAAAAAAGATAAAATGATTTTCAATAAAGTAGTTACATTTTCAACCAGAGATGAATTTTAAATTAAAATGATAAATCTTCAAAAAAAATAATTAATTCGTAACAAAAGAGTTTAACTTTTAAAAAATAGTTGAATTTTTAACTAAAAAAAGATGAATTCGTAACGAACAATGTAAAAAGTTTTCTATTATAATTCAGAAATATTTCTTCTTTGAAATAATACTTCTATTCTAAAAACTGCTTGAAGTACTTTCATTATCTAAAATTTAGAAGAGAGAACTTTCAAATTGTGACGAATTCTGACTTGAAAGAGGGATTTTTTTTAATTCCTTTCTTCTAAATCCGAATTATAATTCTTTAAAAAAATTCTCGTTCAATGTAAAAAATTTCCAGTTTCAAGTGAAATTAAATTTCTTGAATTTTGCTTCGATCAGAAGTAAATTCCCGGTTTTTTAATGAAATTCCCGGTCATTTTCCGGTTTCTTCCCGGTCAATAAAGTTGAAAATTAATTATTTTAACTGAAAATTTAAGTATTACATTATTGGTTGAAAATTGATCAATTTCAGTTGAAAATTCAAGTATTCATTTTTTCATTGAGATTCATCTTCTTGGGTTGAAAATTCAACTACTTGGTTGAAAATAGAACTACTTTCTTAGAAATTGATCTTATTGTTTGAAGATTTAACTATTTTGTTGCAATTTCGCTGTTTTTTGTGAAAATTAATTTTTTTTACTGAAAATTCAACTATTTCATTATTGGTTGAGAAGTGAACATTTTCAGCTGAAAATTCAACAATTTAGTTGAAAATGTATGTATTTTTTTGAAAATTTGTCTTTTTGGTAGATAATTAATCTTCATGATTAAAAATTTAACTGCTTGGTTGAAAGTTGAAATGCTTTGTTGAAAATTCATTTTATTAGTTAAAGATCCATCTCTTTGGTAGGAAATTTAACTATTTTGTTGAAAATTAATTTTTTTAAATAAAAATTCAACTGTTCCATTTATTGGTTGAAAACTGATCGGTTTTAGTTGATAATTCATCAATTAGGTTGAAAATTTCTGAATTTTGTTTTACATTCACATTTTTCGGTAGAAAATTAATATTCCTGATTGAAAATTTAACTGCTTGGTTGAAAATCGAACTGCTTTGTTAAAAATTCATTTTATTAGTTGAAGATCCATCTCTTTGGTAGAAAATTGAACTACATTCTTGAAAATTCATCTTTTTTGGTCAAAATTTAAATTTTTTAAATAAAAATTTAACTATTCAATTTTTGTTTGAAAATTGATCGCTTTTATTTTAAAAGTCAACTATTTGATGGAAAACAAATTTTTTTGTTCAAAATTCATATTTTTTAGTTGAAAATTTAACTAATTGGTTAAAAGTTGAACTATTTGGTTGAAAGTCGAACTACTTTAATAAAAAATCATTTTACTAGTTGAAAATCCATCTCTTTGGTTCAAAATTATTTGTTTTTGTTCAAAATTAATTTTGTCAACTGCTAATTTAGCTATTTTATCATTGATTAAAAATGATTCGTTTTTAGTTAAAAAATCATCAATTTGGTTAAAAATTTAGATATGTAATTTGTCGTAAATTCTCCTTTTTTGGTAGAAAATTATTATTCTTGATTGAAAATTCAACTACTACTTCATTGAAAGTTGAACTACTTTGTTAATATGTCATTTTATTAGTTGACGATATATCTTTTTGGTTAAAAATTGATCTATTTTATTGTAAATCCCTCCTTTTTGGTAGAAACTTAATCTTCTTGATTGAAAATTCAACAACTTGGTCAAAAGTTGGACTCATTTGTTATAAAGTCATTTTATTGGTTGTAGAATCAACTATTTTGTTGGAATTTTTTTTTTGCAAATTCATGTATTTTGTTGAAAGATTGTCTTTTTTGGTAGAAAATTATTATTCTTGATTGAAAATTCAACTATTCCATCATTGATTAAAAATTGATCGTTTTTAGTAAAAAAATCAACAATTTGGTTGAAAATGTATGTAATTTGTTGTCAATTTGTCGTTTTTGATAGAAAATTAATCTTCTTGATTACAAATTCAGTTGCTTGGTTGAAAGTTGAACTACTTTGTTAAAATGTCATTTTATGAGTTAAAGATCTATATTTTTAGTTAAATAATTATTAAACTATTTTGTTCAAAATTCTTTTTTTTGTTTGTTAAAAATTAATTTTTTGAACTGTTAATATAACTACTTCATTATTGGTTAAAATTGATCGTTTTTAGCTAAAAAATCTACAACTTGGTTGAAAATGTATGTATTTTGTTGTAAATTCGTCTTTTTTGGTAGAAAATTAATTTTTTGATTGGAAATTTAACTACTTGGTTGAAAATTAAACTACTTTGTTATATATTAATTTTATTGGTTAAAGATTTAACTATTTTCTTGAAAATTCGTTTTTTTGTTGTTGCAAATTCATGTATTTTGTTGAACGAACATCTTTTTTGATGGAAAATAATTCTTTATTAGTTCATGATCCAACTTTTTGGTTCAAAATGTAACTATGTATTTGGTTAAAAATTAATTTTTTTACTAGAAAGAGGGGTTTTTGTGGTAGAAAATCCATTTTTAAACTGCAAATTTATCTATTTTATTTTTGGTTCAAAATTTATCTCTTTGGTTCACAATTCGTCCTTTTATAGAAAATTAATCTTCTTGGATGAAAATTCCCCTTTATGCTTGAAAATTCAACTATTTAGTAAAAAATTCATACATTTTGTTGAAAATGCAATATTTTAACTTGAAATATTAAGAACTTGAGGCATCTCAATTCAAATTTAATACTAGTACATACATTAGTTTCATTTAAATGAATTTTTTCCCTATTTTCGTGAAAAATCTCTTTATTTTCAATCTTTAGGAAATATTTGAAATTGGTATCAAAAAGAATCTCTTTGAAAGTTTCTTGTTTTGTAATATCTTGAATTTCTCTTTATGCCTTAAAAAAAATGAATCAGAACTTTGTAAAAAAGAGGGGAAAGGAAAAAATTCGGTCAAAATCCTAGATTTTAGGTCTTTAGGGAATTTTTCAAATTTAAGGGGGGAAATGGTAATAGGAAAAAAAGGGGGGAAAACCCCAGAACTTATTATGAGAAATTTTTTAAACTCTTGAAAAAGCCTTCGAATCTTTTGAAATACCCTAAAATATTTCAAGTCCTTTGAAATCCCTTCAAATTATTGAATTGAGTTCAAAATTTCTTGGAATCTTTTAAAATACCCTAAAATATTTTATATCCTTTGAAATCCCTTCAGATTATTGAACTCTTTTAAAATCCTCTGAAATATCTGAAATATTTTGAAATCCCTTGAAACCTTTTAAAACTCTTGAAAAAAATATAATAAATAATATAATAAATCCCCTGAAATATTTGAAATATTTTGAATCCCTTGAAACTTTTTAAAACTCTTGAAAAAAATATAATAAATAATATAATAAATAACTTTTTTTTATCAAGTACCTTTCAGTCTAGTGTGCTTGGGAATGTCATTTTCCAGACTCAGTCTTAATTTATCTCTATTTAGGGTGGGGCTTCGTTCAGGTGCACTTTTCGAGAGCATCTCAGCCCCGTGTCTTTCATGGTGTTTCAGTAACGAACTTCCCATCACAGCTTCCTCTTGATTTAAAGGATTCGTGCCATCTCCTTCCGAATAGGCGGCACTGGCACTCAAATCTCCGAGGAACAAACGTCTCACTATACTCCGCCGATACCAGGCTTTCGGGAAAGCGAGGATTTCCGTCAATCGACGCATGTCGTATTTGAACGACGCTGATCCAATGTCAATAATGGCTAGAATAAAGGATAATATTACCATTATTTAACTACGAAATTCTTGGAAATTAAAAACAAAAAAAACCAACGATCAAATTGCGATAAGTTACACTTAACTGACTCGATTCGACTTAAAAAGAACGAAATAAGAAAATTAATTTTTTTCTGAAAAAAGATCTTCTCCTTTCGCTCCGCTGGGAATCGAACCACAGAACTTCCGATTGCCGGTCGGGTGATTTCTTATTACGCTACTAGAGATATCAAGAGAAGAAACTTTTTTCAGAAAATACACGCATTATTTTGCAAGGTGATACATATCAAATTTTTCAAGGAATCTGTATCATCATCAGAGAATTACAGAAATTTTGAACGTCTTCTCAGACTGGATGAAAATATTAATTAAAAATTATTTTTATTTATTTATTTTATTCTGTGTTTCGATTCCTAGCGGAGCGAAAGGAGAAGATCTTTTTTCAGAAAAAAAATTGATTAAAATAATTTTTTATTCATATTTCCATCTAGTCT
>CAKNYM010052193.1:293178-305426 GCA_932195095.1 Andricus curvator | reverse complement strand
AAAAGCCTTCGAATCTTTTAAAATACCCTAAAAATTTCAAATCCTTTTAAATCCCTCCAAATGAATAAATTCAGTTCAAAATTCCTTGGAATCTTTTAAAATTCCCTGAAATATTTGAAATCCTTTGAAATATTATGAAATCCCTTGAAACTTTTGAAAACTCTTGAAAAAGCCTTGGAATCTTGTAAAATGCTCTAAAATATTTCAAGTCTTTTGAAATCCCTTGAAATTATTGACTTTAATTCAAAATTCCTTAGAATCTTTTAAAATTCCCTGAAATATATTTTTAGATATATATTAAATATATATTACTATTAATTATATTTATTATATATTATATATTATTATTATATTTATTATATTAATATACATTAAATATATATTTAGATAAATGAATTTATCTAAAAAGACAAATTTCAAGACTTACTTGAAAATCGTATGACTGCTCTACTGGAATCAGCCTTCTTGAGCTGTTCATTCTGGAAATTGAGTTTGCGACTTCTCGATAAATGAAACTTGACAAATTCTACGTTGATGCTGAGCGAGTCTTTTCGTTCGCTGTCTGACAAGGGCGACCACTGCGCTTCTTTCAGCCCGGATTTTTTGCCACCGCCATAGGGGTGAAATATATAAACTGAAAAATCAGCAAGGCAACCAGTCACTGAAAGTCCGCCGATAGCCGATCCAGCTTCTTTTCCAGCAGACTGAGAGTTGTTTGGCTTGTATTCTTTAAATTCTGGCAGTTCTTCTTCAGCTCGCTTCGAAGAAAATACGATGTCGAGCGACGGCAGTTGCAGCATGCATTCCACTCGCGATACTGGCAGGCAAGAGAACCTGAAAAGTCAATCAAATTCCTCAATTAGTCAGGAGATACTTAAAATATGATTTTACCAAATTTGCATGCGGCTTTAAAGAATTTCCTAGAATTTCGAAAGATATGGAAGGATTTTACAGGATCTGTAAGGTCCAAGGGATTTTATAAGCTTTCCAAGGATTTCAATGATATAATAGGGGTTTAAGAGCTCTAGAGGTATTTTAATAACGTTTCCAGGATTTCAGGAAGTATCATCAGATTTCATGTAATTTCACGGGATTTCGTAGGGTTTTAAAGATTTCAGGGAATTTTCAAAATTTTTTTTTTCAATTTTTTTTTAATTCGCCCTGAGTTGCTTTAAATTACTTTAAATTCACTCATTTTTACTCAATTCCGTGGATTTAAAAAAAAATTTTGTTTAATTCATCTTGAAGTATTTAAAACTCGCCTTAAATTCTTGGGCATTTCATTAAATACTTTTAAATTCTCTTTAATTTTTTTGAACTCATTTCAGACTTACTCAATTTAATTAATTTTTTCATACTTTTGAATAGTTTTGAATTCTTCTGCCGAAACCTGATGGGTCTCTTAGTTTAATTTTAAATCTTAAAGATCTAAATGAATTTATTCAAACAGAGCATTTTAAGCTCGAAGACTACAGAACAGCTGTCAGTGTTGTGAGTCCGAACTGTTTTATGTCAACTCTAGACTTGCAGGACGCGTATTATTTAGTATCAATACATGAATCGGACAGACAATTTTTAAGATTTGAATTCAATGGAAAGGTCTATCAATTTACTTGTCTTCCGTTTGGTCTGTGTCCAGCTCCTGAAGTGTTTACGAAACTATTGAAACCTGTGGTTTCTTATTTACGAAGATTAGGATATAGTTCGGTTCTCTATTTGGATGACTTTCTTCTTTTTGGAGAGACATATCAGGACTGTGGGGTGAATTTAAAGACAACTAAAGAGTTATTAGAAAGCTTAGGGTTCATAATAAATTTGAAAAAGAGTCAACTGAATCCTGAACAGAGTTGTAAGTTCTTAGGGTTCATTTATAATTCTAAATCTATGACATTAGAACTCCCCCGTGAGAAGCGATCTCATATTCAGACACAGCTACAGATCTTTAGTAAACCTGTACAGTGTAGGATAAGAGTCTTCGCACAGTTCGTAGGATCTATAGTAGCTTGTTGTCCAGCTATTAAATACAGCTGGGTCTACACAAAGGATTTAGAAAGACAAAGATTTCTAGCATGAAGACAAAATGGTGGAAATTATGATGCTCTCATGACTGTTAGATTTAATCCTTTGAACTTGAAATGGTGGCAATCAACTATCTTATCTGGTAATAACTCTATTAAAGGTCTTGTCTTTCGCTCAGAGATTTTTTCAGAGTGATTGCCGTAATCTACGTATTAAATGCTTTCAACATCTACGAGTTGATCTATTCGGAGGAATATTTAAAAATACCTTAAAATCTTAAAAATCCTTTCGAATCCCTTCAAATAATGGAAATCTGAAACCCTAAATCTAACTTTAAATCTTCTACTCTAAAATCTTATAAATTCTTTTAAATCCCTTGAAACTTTTTAAAGCTCTTTAAAATTTCTTTGTAGAAATTAAAATGTTATAAAATCCCGCGATATTTTCTAAAATCCTGGAAAATTTATTAAAATTTCTTCAAGAGCTTTTAAAATACCTTAAAATCATTCAAATTCTTGGACATTCCTAGACAAATTTTGAAATCTCTTGAAAATTCCTAGGAATTTTTTTAAATTTCTCACAACATTTCAAATCCTTTGAAATCTTTTGAAATCCATTGAAACTTGTTAATGTTCTTGAAAAAATTGAAACTGTTTAAAGTTCTTGAAAAAGCCTTCTAATCTTTTGAAATACCCTAAAATGTTTCAAATACTTTAAAATCCCTTAAAGATTTTGAAATCTCTTCAAAATTCCCAGGAATCTTTTAAAATTTCTTACAATATTTGAAATTCTTTAAAGGAAAAGTAAAAAAAATGTAGCATTATTTTAAATTTTAATTTTTTAAAAGAAAAAAAAGTACCCTATTTGCCCTAGAATTGAACTGCTGAACCGCTGCGATCCCTGTATTTAGTCAGGGTGTCTAGCGTTTCTTGAAACAAAAATTCAAGGACTTTTCCAGGTTTTCCAGGATAAAAAAATAAATTTTTCCAGGTACTTTTTTACAGTAAAAAAAATACTTTCCACGAAACATAGTAGAAATTGTAGGTCTAGTGGAACTGAAAAAGTGTCATATGCGAAATTTCTCATACGCCCCTAAAACCTAATTTTATAGAAAAAAAAGGTTTTTTCGTTGGACATTGTTCATTTTATCAAGGTGAAATATCACGACGCTACGATATAAAAAATTCAAAGTTTTTGAGTTATCGAATTTTAAGCTAATTTAGGTTTATTTTCAATCAAATAATAAAATTGTCAACAAATAATTTGATTTTTTAACCAAATTGTTGAGTTTTCAACCTACAAAGATGAATTTTCAACTAAATAATCGAATTTCAAACAGAAAAGATTAAAGTTGAACCAAAAACAGTTGCATTTCCAACGAAATAATTGAATTTTTTAGAAGACAGTTTCATTCTTAACAACAAAGGTGAATTTTAAATCCAAAAGGACGAATTTTTTGTCGAAAGAGACGAATGTTCAACAAAACAGTTGAATTTTCAACCAAAAATGACGATTTTTTAACACAATACTTGAAATTACAAAAATGAATTTCCAACCAGATAGTATTATTTTGAAGAAAAAAAAATATTAAACTGTAACCAAAAATAGTTGAATTTTCAACACGAAAATTGGAATTTTTGACAAAAAGACGAAGTCTCAACGAAAAATTAAATAGTTGATACTTCAACAACAACAAAAAACCGAATTTTCAACAAAATAGTTAAATTTTCAGAACAAACAAAAAATTCAACAAAATAGTCAATTTTTTAACAAAATAGATTCACTTTTACCTACAAAGATGAATTCTTAACCAAAACGACGAATTTTCAACAAAGAAAATTATTTTTCTTCAAAAAAGACCAATTTTCAACAAAAGACACCAATTTTCAAACAAATAATTTAATTTTCAGCTAAAAATGATTAATTTTCAGTAAGAAACATTTCAACTAAATAGCTGAATTTTTAACCAGAGATGAGTTTTTAACTAAAATGATGAATCTGCAATTCTGCAACCAAAGAATGAATGTTTAATAAAGTAGGTCAACTTTTAACAACAAAAAAACAAATTCTACAAAACAGTTGAATTTTCAACCTGAAATTATTAATTTTCTACCAAAGAGACGAATTTCCTAATAATTTAGACGAATTTTCAACAAATAAAGATTTTTCATCCAACACAGGAAAAAATATCAAAACATTGTTTGACATTGAAGCCAAATGACAGCATTTTCAATCCGAAAATACGAATTTTCAACAAAAAAGTTTATTTTTAACCAAAAAATTGCATTTTTAATCAAAAGAGAGAAAATTTCCACCAACAGGATTAGTTTTCTACCAATAAAGACCAATTTTTGACTTAAAAAGATTAAATTTCAGCAACAAAAATAAATGGAAAAGTTACATTTGTAGGTTCAAAAATTAATTTTAAAGGAAAAAAAAGAATTTTCAGCAAAATATTTAAATTTTCAACCAAAGAGATGAACCCTCGAACAAACAAATTTTTAACAAAGTGGTTCAAGTTTTACCCAAGTAATTGAATTTTCAATTTAAAAAATACCAATTTTCAGCTAAAAATGAAATAGCTACGTTTTTACTTAAACAAATTATTTTTCAACCAAAAAAAGGCATTTTTAACCAAAAAGATGAATTTCCTACCAAAAAATATGAATTCTCAACGAATAAAGTAATAGTAGACATTTCAAATAAAAAGTATGACTTTTTAATAAAAATGGTTGAATTTGCAACCAAATAATAAAATTCTTCACTACAATTACAGTCGTCAGGATGAAGCAACTGTAAGAAAAGAAATAAAAATACAAGGCAAATAAATTATTAACAAGAACATTATATCAGGGTAGTCCCAAACTTCATTTTCAAAATTCTCTAACTTTACTCCGACCAATTTTTTATTTGTTCTAACCATTAATATTCAAATACCATTTCGATTATAGCTTCGTGATTTTCACCGTGATAAAATAAACAGTCTCTTGTTAAAAAGGTAATCTTTTTTCGTTCCGCAGAGAAAAAGTTAAAAAAAATATTTTTTCTTCAAACGAACAAAAATTCCAGAACCATGAGCGAAATTCAAGGACTTTTCCAGGTTAAAAACGAATTCAAGGACTTTTCCAGGTTTTCAAGGATTTCCAGGACACTAGGCACCCTGATTTAGTTAGAAGATAAAATAAATTACCTAAAAGTTGAGGGCTGCATATGAAAGTAAACGATTACGTCAACTGGAAAGCTAGAATAGACATAATTCCCACTCGCAGCCGAGACAGCCCAGGAAGAACTATCCATATTTTCCAGAGGAAACATGGCATTGGTCTGTCCTCCACTGTGAAACGAAGTTTTACTCGGAATGGGTTCCAAAGTTTGCTCGAGGAATTCCAGAATGTGAGGGCTGATTATAGTTTCCTCTGGGATGCTTTGAAGCGTCATCCAGGCAAAGAGACTAGCTTTTTTCGTACTAGACTTTTTCAGTAAGTTGGATGCGGATGGATTTATGAAGGATTGATCAGCACCTATTCGTGGAGACATCAGTTCTTCAGGAAGTGTCTTCGATTCGTAGTGTATCTGAGCAAAAAAAATGTTTTATTTATTAGTTTTTGTTTAGAGGTGTCCAGTCTAGAGTTCTTAAATGCTCAAGAATTTACGTTGAGCAAATCCTCTCGAGAATATGCTCAGCATTTAAGCTCGAACAGAGCATTTATAGAGCATTCAAGAGCATTTAAAGCATGTATTGTTTAAACAAATATACATCACACTTAATACATATATTTTTACAAAAACATTCTAGAGTGAAATAAACATACACTTTTTTTAAATTACAGAGTTGCTACAGGTCAGGTAATTCCAGAAAGTCCAGGAATGTCAGGGAAAACCTGACAGGGTTAGGGAATTTTCGATAAATTAAAGTTTAAATTAATTTTATTATTATGGTTAAAAATCGCAAATATTTGATGGAAAATTAATCTGTTTTGGTTGGGGATTTAAAATATTTTGTTGAAAATTCATCTTTTTTTATTGAATTCAACTATTTTTGGTATAAAGTTAAAATCCTTTTTGTGGTTGAAATATAGTACACCTATCACGTTTTTCGTTAAGAATGCATTTTTTTATGGTAGAAAATTCAACTACTTAGTTGGAAGTGGAACTACTTTGTTAAAAATTCATTTATTTGGTTGATGTTTCTTCATTTGAGTTGAAACCTCCTTCTTTTGTTAAAAATTTAATTCTTTTTTTTGAAAATAATGTTTTCTAGCTGAGAATTCATTGTTTTAACTGAAAATTTAACTCGTACATGTTTGATTCAAAATTTATCTTCTTAAGTTGAAAATTCAAATATCTGGTTTAAAATTCCTGTATTTTATTGAAAACTCGAATTTTGTGGGAGAATATTTAATCCTCTTGGTGACTAATTCATCATTTTGGTTGGAAATTCCTTTAAAAATTCAAATATTTGGTTGAAAATTCATGTACTTTCTTAAAAATTCATCTTATTGATTGAAAATTTGAAAATTGATCTTTTTTGTTGAAAATGAGATTTTTCTTATTGAGAATTCATTTTTTAAACTGGAAACATAACTTCCATTTTTTTCCAAAAATTTATCTTTTCTGGTAGAAATTTAATCTTCTTGGTTGAAAATTATACTATTTCGTTGAAAATTTACTTTAATTTTATTGAAATTTAATTTTTGTTACCGAAAATTTAACTATTCTATTTTTAGTTGAAAATTTATCTGTTTTCAGCGAAAATTTAACTATTTGTTGAAAATCCGCCTTTTTTTGTAAAAGAGTACTCTCATTAGTTGAAATTTCATCTCTTTGGTTAAAAATTAATTTCTTTGGTTGAAAATTCGTTTTTTTTTTGTTTGGAAATTTATTTTACTGGCTGAAAATTATCCTACTTTATTTTTGGTAGAAAATTTATTTTTTTAGTTTGAAAATTAAATTTTTTTAGTTGAAGATTCATAATTTTAGTTGAAAATTCACTTTACCTGTTACATTTTTTGTGGAAATTTTACATTTTTTGATAGAAATGTAATCTTTTTCGTTAAAAAATTGTCTGTTTAGTAGAAAATTTAGCTATTCCTTTTTTTATTAAGAATTAATTTCTTTCATTGGAAAAAAAAGGTTTAGTTGAAAATTCCTTTTTTTTTGTTGATAGAAAATTCATCTTTTCGATTGAAAAATCCACTATTTGAACAAAGTTTCATATTTTTGGTTGAAAATTCATCATAGTGATTAAAAAATAATTTCTTTGGTTGAAAATTCGTTTCTTTTTAGTTGAAAATTAATTTTTTTAACTGAAGATATAACTATTCCATTTTCAATTAAAATTAAAATCCTTTTTGTTGTTGAAATAGAGTATATCCCGTTTTTCGTTGAGAATTCATCTTTTTCGGTAGAAAATTCAACTATTTAGTTGAAAGTGGAACTACTTGCTTAAACATTCCTTTATTTCGTTGATGTTTCATCATTTTAGTTAAAACCTCCTTCTTTTGTTCAAAATTTAATTGTTTTGTTGAAAATTATGTTTTCTAGCTGAAAATTAATTGTTTTAACTGAAAACTTAACTCGTACACGTTTGGTTCAAAATTTATTTTCTGAAGTTGAAAATTCAAATATTCGGTTTAAAATTCCTGTATTTTATTGAAAACTCGAATTTTTTGTGAGAATATTTAATGTTATTGGTGACTAATTCATCATTTTGGTTGGAAATCCCTTTAAAGATTCAAATATTTGGTTGAAAATTCATGTACTTTGTTAAAAATTCATCTTATTGATTGAAAATTGATCTTTCTTGTTGAAAATGAGATTTTTCTTACTTAGAATTCATTTTTTGAACTGGCAACATAACTTCCATTTTTTGCCGAAAATATATCTTTTCTGATAGAAATTTAATCTTCTTGGTTGAAAATTATACTATTTCGTTGAAAATTTACTTTAATTTTATTGAAAATTAGTTTTTTTACTGAAAATTTATTCTATTTTTAGTTGAAAAATGTATCTGTTTTCAGCGAAAATTGAACTATTTGTTGAAAATCCGTCTTTTTTTGTAAAAGCGTACTCTCATTAGTTGAAATTTCATCTTTTTGGTTAAAAATTACTTTCTTTGGTTGAAAATTGAATTTGTTTAGTGATAGAAATGTAATCTTTTTCGTTAAAAAATTATCTGTTTAGTAGAAAATTTAACTATTCTATTTTTTGTTAAGAATTAATTTCTTTCATTGAAAAAAAACGGTTTAGTTGAAATTTTTTTTTTGTTTGTTGATAGAAAATTCATATTTTGGATTGGAAAATCCACTATTTGGACAAAATTTAATATTTTTGGTTGAAAATTCATCATAGTGATTATAACATAATTTCTTTGGTTGAAAATTCGTTTCTTTTTAGTTGAAAATTAATAAATTTAGCTTTTTTAGTTTAAAATTGAATTATTTTGTTAAAACATTATTTGTTTGTTATGAAAAAAAAAATATTTGTTTGAAAATTCGTTTTTTTTTTGTTGAACATTTATTTTTCTGACATTTTAACTATTCTAATCTTGGTTAAAAATTGATTTTTTTTTTAGATGAAAATTCATAAACTTTGTTGAAAATGAGTCTTTTTTGGTAGAAAATTAATCTTTTGGGTAGAAAATTCAACTAACTATTGGTTAAAAATTCATATTTTTGGTTGAAGATTCACCATTTCAGTTGAAAATTCATTTCTTTGGTTGAAAATTGATTTTTTTGACTTGAAAACACAACTAAAAAGTGTTTTAAATATATTTAGAAACAAAATTTATTTTACATTAATATTATTAATCTTCTAGGTGAATGGTTGGTTTTATACCTAGAAGAATTTAGAAATTGGGATATTGTAGCAACTCTGAATAAGGCACTGTTTAATGCAAATAATATGTTTTCATTACTTTGACTTCTTTTATCATTTAAATTTAGCCCCCTTTCCAATTTGTCGCTATAATTTTCCCGCTAAATTTAAATAATGTAATTATTATTAATAAAGGTAGAAAATACGATTTTTTAAATCCTAATTAAAAATGCTCATAAATGCTCATTAAATCCTCAAAGCACATAAAGGTTGAGCATATTCCCATGCTCGCGAGAATTTCTCCGAGCACTTCAACTCTTTAGAACACTAGTCAAGTCTATCGGATCGCAAATCCGACAACCGATTATCGTTATTTCGGATGGATTTTATTTAAAAACTAATTGAACAATTTCACTTTTGAGAAATCCTACTTACAAAGTGACTTAAGGTGCTTCAAACGGGTTGGTTTTTAGAATAATACAAAATACGGCTACAAGGATGAATTGTTTTATGTAATATTTTTACCACAAAATCTGAAGGCTTGTATATATGCATGACTAGAGCCCTTTTTCGAAAAATCGTCTTGCTGTTGTTTTTTTTTGTTAATTGAAACTATGCCTAATTTTCTGCGCCTGTTTCCGGTTCACCATGGGTACACTCCCAGCAGCGTGTTGTCCGTTTGCAGGCGCAGAAAATTAAGCATATTTTAAATAAAAAAAAAAATAAAAAAACAACACCATTTTTCGAAAAAGGGCTCTAGTCATGCACATAAGCCTTTAGATTATGTGGTAAACATATTACACCAAACAATTCATCCTTGTAGCCGTATTTTGTATTATTCTAAAAACCAAATCGATTGAAGCACCTTAAGAGCTTTTACTGGTTCTCAAATTAAACTCAATTTCAACCAATTTAGTGTTCCAAGCTCGGTTTGTATTCTATTCTACCAGCAGTAAATGCCACGAATTCACCTACCTGCATTTTTATTTCCTAATATTAAAAACATAAACAATTTGAAACCCCATTATAACCAATTTTTAAATATGAATTGTTTAAAAACTTTTTGAAACGATTTAAATTGATTTTTGTTTTAAATAAAAAGGTTTTGAATTAGAAGCTTCAAAAATTAATGAATTCAATTTAAAGCGTTAAAAATGAGACAATTCCAAATTTTGTTTAAAACTGAAGTCATAAATCACTAATAAATAAATAAAACAATTGCTTTCTCATAGAGGAAGCTTTTTTATTTATTATTCTCAGGGTTACCATATGTTAATTTACTTGACAAATGTGACCAATTTAAACCGAAAAAGTGGCCAAGAGTGACTAATTTATAATCCAAAAAGTAACCAATGTTCATTAATAATATAAATAATGTTCTTTTGGATTTTAAAGAATTCAAATAAATTGGAAAAATATATAAATACAAAGAATTTCAGTAAAATTCAATCAAAATCATAAAAATCAAAGTTGTAAAAAAATTCAAGCAAATTGAAAACAATTAAAAAAATTCAAAAGAATTTGAAAGAATTCAAGGTGAATTTCAAATGAATTCCAAAAAATATGTGAAAGTCTCTTCAAATCTTTGAAACCCAAACCCTAAAAAATTCTTCACTTTTTGTGAATAAACCCATTGAAATCCATTCAAATATTATAAAATCCCACGAAAGTATGTATATTCAACTAAAATTATAAAACTTTAATTGGAATAGTTGAATTTTCAAAAACTAAAAAAAATGAATTTTCAACGAAGAAGATTAATTTACACAAAAAAAAAACAAATTTTCAACCAAATACACCAATTTTCAACTAAGAAAGATAAATTGTCAACCAAAAATTGACTGGTTAAATTTTTAGTTAAATTTTGTAATTAGAATAATTGAATTTTCAACCAAAAAAATTAATTTTTATCAAAAAAGACGATTTTTCAACTAAAAAAGATTATTTGTCCACCAAAAAATGAATAGTTAAATTTTTAGTTTACAAAAATTAACAAGAGAGTAAAGTTTTCAAGCTAAAAAGTCGAACCTTTTAGAATACAATTGATTTTTAAACCCGAATAGTTTAATTTAAAACAAAATAATAATTTTTACCCAAACAGTTGCATTTATAACCAAATAGTTGAACTTTCAAGCAAAAGAGACGGACTTTCAACAAAATATTTGAACTTTCAACCAAATATTTGAATTTTCAACTACAAAGATGAATTTTCAAACAGCTAGTTTAATTTCTAAATAAAAAATATAAATTTTCAATCAAATAGTAGAAGTTTCATAAAAAAGATACATTTTTATCCAAAAATAGAATGGTTAAATTTTCTGTGAAAAATCTAATTTTTTAACGAGAAAAAAAACGGATTTTCAGCAAAATAGTTAAATTTTCTACTGGAATATGTTAATTTTTAGTTAAAAAAATTGATTGTGAACAAAGTAGTTACATTTTCAACCAGAGATGAATTTTCAATTGAAATTATGAATCTTCAACCAAAAAAATAATTTTTAACAAAAGAGTTTAACTTTTAACAAAGTAGTCGAATTTTTAACTAAAGAAAGATGAATTCGCAACGAACAATGTAACCAAAATTTTCTATGACAAATTCTGTCTTGAAACAATGTTTTTTTTTTAAATTCCTTTCTTCTAAATCCGAATTATAATTCTTTAAAAAAATTTCCGTTTTTTTCCGGTCAATAAAGTTCCCGGTCATTTCCCGATTTTTCCCGGTTAGTCGCCACATTGATTTGTAATTCGCTCTGAATTTTTATTAATTTATCATTAATTCTTTTGAATTCTTTTGAATTCCTCTAAATTCACTTAATTTTACTCAATTCAGTGAATTTTTAAAAAGTTTTTGTTTAATTCATCTTGAAGTCTTTTAAAGTGACCTTAAATTCTTAGTCATTTCATCAAATTCTTTTAAATTCTCTTAATTTTCTAAACTCATTTCAAACTTACTCAATTCAATGATTTGTTTCATATTTTTTAATTGTTTTGAATTCCCTTGATTGTTTTTTAAATTCAGTTTGATTTTTTAAAAATTTCATAGAACTCTTCTCGTTTCCCATAAATTCCTCTAAATTCACTCAAATTTTACAAAAATAAATGGATTTTTTCGATTTTAAAAAATGTGTCCAATTCATACGAATTCTTTTGAATTTGACTTGAATTTTTTTGTAGTCATTAGTCACTTTTTTGATAAGAAATTAGTAGGGTTTCAAAGATTTGAAGAGATTTGAAATTATCTTTTGGAATTCACCTCGAATTCTTCTTAATTGAACCTGAATTCTTTTTAATTCTTTGGAATTCTCTTGAATTTTTTTTATTCACTTGAATTCTTGTAAATTTACTCAAAGTTACTGAAGTCAATGCAGATTTTTCATACCCATTTTTAAATTGTTTAATTCATTTGATTTCTT